>PVLC010028295.1:0-21068 GCA_004027655.1 Graphiurus murinus
TCAATACCCATATCTAGGAGGAGCCCAGTGAGTTCCATCAGGTTGTAAGTGGGCCCTCCTGTAAGGACTACATAACCTGTACAGACCAGGGCCACTCCCAGACATCTTGCTATCCTGGGGTCCTGGGTTGGGTTTAGGTGCGGGAAGTAAGAGGCCTCCTCCTGGAGGTCATGTTTTCACAGGTTCTCCCATATATCCTTGCAACACAGTGAGCAGTGTCCAATCATCCAATCTTGTGTTGCCCATTGGCACAGCTACAAGGTTATCCTTCAATAGATTACCCAGCTGTCTGTACAGATGTGCAAGGGCCCAGTCTTCTTCATGAGCCCCAACCAAACACCCCAGAGCTCAGCCCATTGGCTAGAACATCCAGCACCAGTCTCATACCAAAAAGTTTCTGTGGTGGGCTGTAAAGCCACAGACACCCACATGGGAGGTTGCCCATGACAAGAACCATCAATATACCATGCATCGATGGGTATAGGGGCTGTCCCTCATAGGGACTTGGAGCACTTCCAATTCTGTGGGTTCATGGAGGAGGGTCATCAGTCAGAAATGCACTGCCCCCAACAAAGCTTTCCCTTTTGCATAAGGACTTGGGGCATCTCCCACTTCTGTGGATTCCAAGGGGGTTATTGCTTGGAACTATACTGGCCCCAGCAAAGTATGTAACTGTTCAGAAAAGGGCTACCCGAAAACGGTGCTTGTTACTCTAAATATGTGCCCCACTTTGTCATGTGGGCATTTGGGCTATCCCTGTCTGAGGGGTCCAAATCTAGGACCTCAGCAAACCTTCAATAGGGCAAGTGGTCTGCACCATTATTGACATAGTACCTGTAATGGGTTTACAAGTTAAGACAGCAGCAAATATGGCTGATAATGGTTTCTCAGTGAGAAAGTAGTACAACTCTCCCCTTTCCATAACTGTGACCAAAATCCAATTGAGCTACTCCTAGCACCTTGTTTTTGCCACAACCCATATCTAAGACCTGCATCATCTACTCTAACTGTTAGCAGGAAAGGAAGGCCAGGGTCTACTACTCACAGAGTTTTTGTCTGTGCCACCACTCTCTTGGTGGCTGTAAAAGTCATTTTCATTTCAGGCATCTGATCCCAAGTTGCCCTCTTATGAACAAAGTGATGTAAGGGGTGTATAAGCAATATATCTGTAACTCTCTGTTTTCTGTGTAGGATATGTTTGTATCTTATCTATTACTTCTTTAGGTATTATTTTTGTCTTACCTGATCAGACAACTCCCAAGAATTTGATAGAATACCCAGGCCCCTCTAACTTATCTTCATTGATAGCCTACCCCTATTCTTATAGAACAGCTCTGAGACTGTATGCTGCTGCTTCTAGTTCTGCAAGAGTATCAGAGGTTAGCATAACATCAGCAATATAATGGAACAACTGTACAGACTCAGGCTCCTGATAAGAGGCCAAGTCCTGGGCCACCAGGCCATGACACAAGTTAGGATTATGCAGATATCCTTGGGGAATGCCAAAAAGGTCCATTGTCACCCTTTCCAGGTAAAAGCAAATTATTCTTGTTTTTCTGGGGTAATTTCTATTGATAAAATGGCATTTACCAACTCTATAGCATAATGAAACTGTCCCAGCTCATGTGACAGGTGATGCATCAACTCTGAAATGTTGAGTACCTATATAGAGCATGGAATATAAAACAATTTTAGAAATTCATAAAACAACTTGCTCAGACATGCCAACATAAAGCTCAGAAAACTTCAGAAACTCAGACAATTTGTCTGTACATGTAAGCTTAGGGCTCAGACCAGCAAGTCTGTGCTGCAGTTGATAATGAACACTTGGATCATAAAATGCCTTCTCGCCTCTGATGGAGTTAGGTCATCAATACATTTGGATGACTGACAGGAGTCTAGTAAGTTTCAATAATTCTGGATGAGCTTGCAGACACTGGCCAATGACCCATAAAGCCCTGTAAAGACCTTAACCTTCCTATGAGCAGCTCGAAGAGCTTTGCTAATGCCAGGATGTATGTGTGTGTATGGCTCTGATCCAGTGACTTGCTCTGGTTTTCCTCTTCTCACTGAGCAAGGACCAGTGTGACTCTAGCCTTCTCTGTGCCCAGGCCAACTCCTGAATCTCCTCTTCCATTCCTGTACTTGGTTCATCATTCCCTACTCCCTGTTTATTTGCTTCTCGAGTGTCATTGCTAAGTGTTTGAAGTGCTCTAAATATATAAAATTCCTGTGTTATCTAGCACTCTTGTTTGACCTAAATTCTTAGAGTAGCTAGTGTAAAGTGTATTGTTTGACACTCATTCATTTCTAATTGGCTCTACAAAGCAGCCCCCAGCATCTAAACTTAGCTTAACTTTACTTAGACAATTTCCTGATAAGTTCTTGTGTGCTTTAAGCTTTGAGTGTTGAATAACCCTCATGACATTGCAGAAAGACATAAATGTGTGTGATGTGACTTACTGGTCTTAGAGCCTTGTGGCATGTTGCTCATAATAGTACCACTACATACAAAGATGATGTCGTTTCATTTAGTTCCCAATAGTCTACTGTCATGTGTCTGCATACCTCAGGTTTTTGCAAAGACCACACAGGAGAATTGAATGGACTATGAGTCAGGTGAATTACACTTGCTTCTTCTAGCTTCAGTATTGGGTTTTTCAATTTCCTCATGCCCCTTGGTAACTTGTACTGCCATACATTCATAATCCCTGTGGCTTAGGGGAGTTGCAAGGGAGCATGATGGGGAGGTCCTCTAGTGATGGTCTTTACCACATTTGTAAAGAGCTGGAATTTTCTGATAGTTGTATGCACAATTAATCACTATAATATGTCAACCACCAAGATATATTCACTTATAAGGGATATGTACATATATTATTTACACAAGCTCTGGAAACTCACCAGCATTTTGTCTCTTTCTCACAGGCAGTGATGGTGTCCAGGAGCTGTTGTTGCCGCTATTCTACCATGTTGAGCAGCTGCTGGGCATGCTCATCATAGGGTGGCTGTGGGGCTGACCTCCTGCTGAAACTTATCCTGAACTTTTTGCAGTTCTTGCAGGTAAATTCCCAATATTCTTTAATCCTCCTGGGAGTCAAAGTCTTTTTAAGCTGCCAGAGCAGAGTTGGGGCCGGGCCTCCTTTGGATTAGACCAGAAGTTGGTTGAGTGTGTCACTTCCTTCTGGAAGTGGGCCTGGGGCTGCTACACAGTAGTCCCCCCGCCCCCCCAAAAAAGCAAGCAGTATTTTGCACATCTGGAGTTTACCCCTCTGCCACTGGAGCTAGGACAAAGTCCAGTGGCTCCTGCCTGCTGGCGGCAGAACACTATTACTCTGGCCCAATGATGCATGTGTCACTCTGTTCAGCATTGACCCTTTTTGCGGAGGTGGTATGAGGGAAGCGCATGACTCAGATCTCCTCCAGCACAGTCAGCAGAACTGCACCTCCTTGGACTCTGGCTTGAGCCCCACCACCATCTGCATTCTGCCCAGCTTGCAGAGCTGTGGGTGTGCACTGGAACATGTAGCCTTAGCATTGTCCCAATCTTATAGCAGGGTCCATGCTGTCAGGTAGCTATTACTTGGAACCACAGAAAGCCGGATAGGGGTGCACCTCCTGTACCCTGGGTATTTCCTCCTGGGACTGCTGCTCCAGAAGGGTACTGAGGTACTCACTTAATCCTGCCAACTGCACCAAGTGTCAGGGTCCCTACCAGGAGCTACTGCACTTTTAGGAGAGGTTTCAGCAGAGAGAAACCTAGTGAAAAGAAAGTCGGGGCTGGACACATGGAGTCACCATTGAGAGGAGAGCAACAGCAGTTTTATTCTTCTATAGGATTCCTTATACAGGGTTCTGAGCAAAATGGCACACATCATGCCCGCATGGATGTGGGTATGAGTGCTGCATTTTGCCTAGTTATGCTCTCACAACCAAATGCACATCTATATCTGTGTGGTTTAGGGGGTCGATGTGTGAGGGGGTCATGTCCTCACTGCAAGCCTGTACTTTTTCTGGGACTCACACATTATTGATTTCTTCTTTCTGCTACTGTCATTTGAAATGTTTCTTTTGAAGGCCTACACTGATTGCCAAAGCTAGAAATTGTCACTCCTGTTCTTCCAGAAGTGTTTGATTACTTTTCTTCTCAGATTTATTTTTTCTCTCTTCCCCATTTGACTTTAAGCTCTTTGAGGACATTCCTATAGGGTTTTCATCTCCATTAATTCCCAAGGAGCCCACAGTGACTTTACAATAAAGTAGAAAGGATTATTATCAGCCCCTTTTAAATGTAATCTAGAAACATTCAGAACTGTTGACATTTTGAACACTTTTTTTCCTATGATTCAATAATTTCTTTCTCCTACAAAGAGAGAGAGAATATAATATTTGGAGGGAAGCAATTGTTTATTCTGAACAGCTGAATTTAATTATCTTTGTGTTATCTGAGTACAGATATCCTGTGGGCAAACTAATAAGGGCCTTAAACTCAAACGAACAATTAATAATACGTACTTGAAGCTCATTAAAATTTATCATAGGAATTGATGTCATAAGAATGATGAAGATAACACAGAGAGGAAAAGAAGACCCAGAGAAGAAACCAGGGACACCAAAATGCAATGAGTGATATATTTTGTGAAGCTAGGGAAGAAGACTAAGAAGAAGTAATCATAAATTAAAGAGGAAAAGCTTAGTACAGTGGAATTGTGAAGCTATAATTTCAAAAAGAAGAAAATGGCCAACAGTCTAACACTCCAAAAAGGTCAAATCTTATGAAAGCTAAAAGGAGATCATTACATATTGAAATCAAGCAGCTATTAAGTGACTCTTCGCTGCCTCAGTGAAGAGCTGCAGGTGGAAACTAGTTTGCAGTGGGGGTGTGAATAGGGAATGGAGAGAGGAACGTTTCCAAGTAACATTTGAAGAGTGTGAGAGGACAAAAAGGATACTTAACTCAAGAAAGTTTTTGAAATTGTTTTTACTGCCACAGTTTACATGATTTTTTCTTTTCCATATTTTGGGGTTGTTTGTTTGTTTGATTGATTGTTTATTTTTGTGGTGCTGGAGATTGTTTGCTAGTTTGCTTTTGTGGTGCTGGGAACCAAACCCAGGGCCTCAGGCATGTTAAGAAAATACTCTACCACTGAAATTCACCCCAACTTCTCATTTATATATTGAATATCCAGTGACAAATTATTGTAGTTATCATTATTTTTAACACTTTTTCTTTTCATTTTTATATTAAATTGATTTATACATTACCATTATAGTATTAGAGTACTATGAATTAACTACAGTCTTAGCATGACAAGTGAGTTTTAAACTTTCAGATGTTTTCATTCTATTAACTAAAATTCTTTTATTTCAACCTAAAGAACCCCCTCTGGAGGGAATGATGAGCAGATTTATTGCTGGAGTCCCCAGGTGGACTGGCCAGGTCCCTGGATCTTTTGTGGTTACTCCAGAGCCTGGATCCATGTGTATAGGCTTAGATCTTGCATTCACAGTTTCAAATTTAAATCCTTCATCCACAGAGACCTGTCTGGCATTAAACTCTACTGGGATCTGGCAATAAGGTTCACATTGGTTATCTTAGAGACTGTCCCTGGAGCAAGCCTAGAGCCTGTGTCCACAAATGTCAGCCTGATGCTAGAGCAGTCCTACTGTCTGGGAAGATAAGGATGGACTTGGCCTTGAGTCCTTGGGGGGTCAGCTCAGCACTGGGATGCACTAGGGGGTGGGAGTGGGTATGGGACCTGAATTCATCAAAAATGGCCTAGAGCTTGGAAGGAGGAACCAGACTAGTACTGGTAATAAGGTTAAGGTCAGGTTGCAAAAGAAAAAAAAAAAAGAAAGAAAAGAAAAAATGATTTCCCATTATTTATATTTCTTTACATTTTAAAATGGTAAAAGACTTGCAAACATTTTTTGTATTATATGTATTCACCTTTTGTTATGCTGTAAGAATCAGCTTTGCTTAACAAATACAGCATCTTTGACTTTCTATTCTTCCATTTTACACAGTACAGATAATCAGGTTCTCTACAACAAACCAAATTGGCCATTAAGACAACACAGATTCCACATAGGCTATTTTGAGAACTAGTATATTTTATCATCATGGCACATACCATGGCTCAAACACTTGCTCAAAGTCACAGGTAACCCAAATAATTGGTATTAGGACTCAGAGGCTGCTCAAAGTTAATCGTATATACCCCAGAGTTCTACTGTGGATAGTCCTAGTCCTTGAAGTAAACAAGCAAATGAAAAACTCCCAGATTTAGTTACTATTCTATTGAGTTATATTATTGCAGTTAAAATTTTATGTCGGACGTTGGTAAGTTGAACATATAGGCTAAGACATAAATAGTTTAATGAAAGTAAGAAAAAAAAATCCTAATGGAACCAGAAAACCAATTTTCTTTTGATAATAATAACATTATTAGCTCCTTTTTTGGAGAGAAAGAAGTCTATATTAATTTAAAAATAGAGATAATGTCTGGATCCTGATAATCTTTAAATGAACTAAACTAATGCCTGAGGTTCTTAGAAAAGAATAATTGATGCTAATGATTAACACAATTTTCAGATTTGAGGTCACTGTATTCAGGGCCAGGGTCTTGATCCCATAAGTGGCTGTGATTAGCCAGTCGTCTGACTTCTGCCTGCTGGAAGGTTGCTCTCATTTCCGAGGCAGTATTATTTCATCCGTTAGTTGGATTGTGTCCAGTTTATTTGGCAAAGATTTTGAAGGACCATGCTGTGTCCATTATCTTCTCTTGACAATGATTTAATCTCATTGCAAGAGTGTCAGAGCTGGTTATTATGCTAGGCACACTCTTTTAAAATTTGGATGCTTACTTCATTTTCATTTAGCTGTAAGATTAAAAAATCTCTTTTTAGCAACACACAAGTGTTTAGTTAGTTCATTTGTTTGTGTGTGTGTGTGTATGTGTGTGTGTATGTGTGTGTGTGTGTGTATCTGTTAATGTTCCAAATACATACTTTAAGGGTAGAAATATAACCAGATATTTTTTTCTGTTTTTTAAAAATAAACTTTTATTGGTTCATTATAATCACAGATTACAGCAACATTCAGAGTGATGGGAACATTGGTGCACACAGAAATTGGTGAGCTTACTTTTAAGGATATCTTGAACCTTTATATGTTTATTTCATGTATTAATTTAATTTAATAGGATTATTATGTACAAGGAAATGGGCTAGATTTTCTAAATATAGAAACTAATTAATGCATAGTACCAGGCTTCAAGGAGTATATAATCAGGGATGCTGTAGGAAGGACTCTCTGGGAGTATGAATGTTCACAATTTTGAAGAGTGATTGTAAACTTTCTTGTTAGATAAATCTATTTCATTCTACATTCTTGTACAAAAAAGTTGTTACTTAAGCGAAACTAATAACTCTCATTTTCCTTCTATTCCACAATGATATTAAATTTTTTTTGCTTTTGTTTGTTTGTCTGTTTTGTATGTTCTTGGTACTGGGGATTGAACCTATGGACAATTTAGCTCTGAGCTACATCCCCAGTCCTTTTTATTTTTGAAATAGAGTCTTACTAAGTTATGAGGGTCTTGATGAGTTTCTGAGGCTGTCCTCAAACCTGCAATCCTCCTATATCAGCCTCTAAAGTACTCAAATTATAGGCAAGTGCCACCATGCCTGGCAGTTTCTTGTTTTGACCTAGGCACACAAGAGGAAATAGATAATAATGATAATAAAAATACTAATGGATAAAATCAAACTATATGAGATTCTGGAAGTAACATGTATTATGCTGATATCTTCTATGCGGAAGAATTAAAGATTGTTTCACTGGAATCTCAGGAATGTCATGGATTGAATGTTTGAAGGCTTGGGTCATAATTATAAATAGGATAAAGAGATTCTTTTCTTCTTTTTTAAGAAAGTGGCATTTGAGCAAGCTTTCAAACAGAGGAGAGAGTAAGACACCTGAGTTTTGGGATTGAATTTCTAAGCAAAGAGAAAAGTGATTGCAAAAGCCTGAGGTTAGATTGTGGCTAGTAAGCTAGAGAATAGCAAGAAGGCTACTAGAATGAAGTACCCTGAGGGTAATAGTAATAATAAGATACAAAGTCAGAGAAGTAGTAAGAACAAATGGGTATGGCCTTGGTGGCCTATTTTATAATAGCTTCATTTGTTATTATATAATATTTTATTTATTTAGTTTTTAATTTTTATTTTTATTCATGCATTGTAAGCATACATCTTTGTTAGGTGCAAATTGATAAGGATATATGTGCTCACAATTCTCATTTGACCCCTTCCCCCAATTCCCACCTTGCTCCCTCGCCCTCCCTCCCTCTCAAGTTCAGTTTAGTGAGTAACCTTGATATACATTAGTGTACCCCCCCCCCCATCCAACCCCTTCGGTTAAATCAACTTCTTTGCTTTCGAGGGTCTCTCCTTTTTCATCTGGAGACCCTATTATGCCCCATCTTCTCCCTAGCATCTGCATATTAGGGAGAACATATGCTTCTTTACTCTTTGTGACTGGCTAATCTCACGTAACATAATGTTTTCCAGTTCCATCCATTTCCCTTCAAATAACATGATTTTGTTCTTCTTTATAGCTGAGTAAAATTCCATTGTTAACATATCCCATAGTTTTGTAATCCATTCATCTGTGGTTGGACATCTTGGCTGCTTCCATAGTTTGGCTGTTGTAAATTGTGCAGCTATAAACATAGATACATATACGTCTGTCTGATAGTTTGGTTTCCATTCTTTTGGGTAGATACCCAGAAGTGGTATTGCTGGATCATATGGTAGGTTAATTTCCATACATCTGAGGATCCTCCATACTGTTTTCCAAAGTGGTTGCACTAGTTTGCAGTCCCACCTACAGTGTATTAGAGTTCCCACTTCTCCATATCCTCACCAGCAGTTGTTGTTGTTCGTGTTTTTTATGATTGCCATTCTGATTGGAGTTAGGTGAAATCTCAAGGTGGTTTTGATTTGCATCTCTCTGATTGCTAATGATGTGGAACATTTCCTCATACATTTATTGGCCATTTGTATTTCTTCTTTTGTGAAGTGTCTATTATATAATATTTTAAATAACTAAATTTAGATTTTATGCTATTGTAGTAACAACACAATATGAAATCTACCCTCTTCAATTTTCAAATGTATAATGTAGTATTATTATCTGTAAGCAAAATATTGTACAGAAAGTATCCATCTTACATAACTTAAATTTTATACTGATTGATTAGCAACTCCCCTTTCTTCTCTCACCCCCTGGAATCTATCCCTATCTCTGTTTCTATGAATTTGACTTTTTCACATATTTTATCTAAGTGGAATCAGGAAGCATTCATTCTTCTATAAATATTTCACTTACCAAACTGTCCTCAGTATTCATCCATGTTGTGCCTTATTAGAGGATTTTATTCTTTTATAAGGTTGAATGTTATTACTTTTCGTGTATATATCACATTTTTAAAAATTCATTCATCCACAAATGTATGTTTATAGTACATCCACATCTTGGCAGGTATGCACAGCACTGCAGTGAATGTAGAAGGGATAATATCTCTTCAGAGTTCTGATTTTTATTCTGTTAGGGAAAAATGTCAGAAAAGTAATTGTCATGTGTTCATTTGATAATTCTACACATTTTACTTTATGTGGAATCTCCATACTGTTTTCCATAGTGGCTGCACCATACAAATGCATTTTTGCATTCCAACCAATAATATGCTTTAGCTTTTCCTACAAATGTGCAAAGGAAGCATTCAGAGAATCTGAGCAGAGCGTGACATAATCTGATTTGTTTTGGCACTAAGTTGAGAACAAACCTACTGCAGAGGGGTAAGAAATAGAAGCGGGAATTTAGTTAATAGGGTACTGCAAAAATCTTCACATTGAATAGGAGTCATCTCTGTCTTCCCTATCCTGTTGCTTACAATCTGAATTCTAATATGTTCTTTTCATATTATAGTTAGAAGTGAGGACAGGTGAGAAAGCTGGGTTAAAGAAGAGTTATTTGTAGTTGTCTCATTATAACACCACATGTCATTTATTGAATGTGTACTATGTGCAAGTACTCAGCTAAGCAGCTTCATATTAAGAATTACTCATTAAAATCCATAATATACATATTTATAACTTTAATTTACAGAACTGGAGTTTAGGTCAGAACTCAGATCCAGTTCTATCTGACCTCAATGCCCATGTTTCCAACCATACCACACATTCTCATGAGCTCTTTAACTCTCCTGAGTTCAAATTCTTTAAATATCTCAAATACACTCCTTTCTTAATTACTAAACAACTCATCCAAGCAAATCCTGTAAATAAGATCTCTGAAGAAGTATACCATAAAGTGACTAGGGATGATATATCCACAACAGCTTTCTCTTGGCCTTGTTAATGCAAAATAGATAAATTACACTTTAGATTTTGTTTCATTTATGTATGTTTAAAAAAATTGGAAATATAAGTTTTAGCAGAGTATTCATTATAGTAAATATCCATTAAGCAAAACAATGTAATAGTCTTTGAAAGGTGAAGGAAACTTAAACATTATACTTAAAATGCTCCCCAGTTTAAGCACTATCTTTGCTTGGGTCAACCAGTGTCACTAAAAGCTTTCTAAGTGGAACTACTACAATTACTTTTACTCCTCAGGTAAAAGGATGTCTTTACATTAGCTTTCTCTCTCATACACACATGGAAAAGGGAACAAGGCCAGGGTTGGTTCAGACAAGTGATAAATAATGGGTACAGACAACTCAAAATGTTTTTTTTTTTTTTTTTCTAAGACTCTAGTCAATGATGTGCCTTGGAGTGAGGACTGGCTGATTTTGAAATCTTATTTTAACATATTAGTATGTTGGGAGTTTGGGGGTGAGGCACTCAAGAATTCTCAGCCTTAGCTTTCTCATCTCCATTTGGGGGATAACATTCACTCTTTATAGTAGTTAAATAAGATAAAGAACATGGATCATTCAAGGGAGTGTGTAAATGGAATGATGGCTAGATATCATTTTTTTTCCCCTGTGCATGGAGTGATATTAGGAAAGAGAAGTAAGAAACATCATTACACAGAGAACAACATCTTCTTGGCATATTCTTGGCACTCAAACAATGATTCAACTCTTTTTCCTGATCTAAGTACTTTCTAGTGCTTTGAATTCATCCCAGCTGACTGGAGTTGACAAGGAACACATTAAAGAGTACAATTCTACTACTTTCCATGTTGCTTCTGCTTTATAGATAAACACTGAATATCATTCAGCAGAGCTATTAGCTAGCAAATTCATAAACATTATCTTTGTCTGCATTTTTAGTAAAACTTAATCTCTGTCACTGAACTTTTCACATCACAGTGCCAAAAAGCCAAATTGGCAGTAATTATCAAAACTGAACAGTGTTGAACACCACATGACCATACTTTTCTGACAAATTCTCTACAAAATTAAAATTTAGTAATACAATAATCCAAGAATTCCTTGCACCTGTTGTCATTTTTATTAGACTGAATTTGTAATGAAGCTGCTGTCAGTAATAACTCATCATGTGTGTCTCAGTGTCACAAACACCCTGGAATTAGCCCTTGAACATGTACTCAAGTATGGTCATGAGTTTACCTATCAAAATTAAATCATTCTTAATACTCTTGGCTCTATTGACCAAAAAAAAAAATTACTGAAAGGATAATATAATCAAAATAAGAGCTCTACTTAGAAAATAAAGCCAAGAATAATAATTCATCTTTACCTAATTTTCAACATAAATAATTACCATTTTAAGACAAAAAATTGTATATGTTTATTTCCCTGCAAATTATTTACATGTGTTTTTGACAAATGCTGAGGGGGAAAAAAAGAATATGAATATAAATGTTATCTTGCAAAGGATCTGTAGATCTTGTCAAATGTTTGGACAACAATGATAAAAACCATGAAATTCCTGATAGATATTACCATTAGAATGAATTTGGGAAATCAACACACAAACATAATAGAAAGCAGAATGGCAACTGAATCATTAAAGAATAAATAACACAATCTTGAGCTGGAAGGACTTTTAGGCAATTCAGTCCATACTCCATTTTTCAGCTGAAGATGGTAATCTCCTTTAAATAATTATAAAGGTTCAGGCAAGCTTTTAATAGAGTAGATGGTGTGTAAACTTATTTATTTATTTATTTATTGTGTGTGTGTGTGTGTGTGTGTGTGTGTGTGTGTGTGTGTGTATGGTACTGGGGATGAAATCCAAGGGCATCCTACCTCTGAGTTATACTGCACCCCCAACCCTATTTTATTTTATTTGTATTTGAAAACAGGGTTCAAAATCAATTTACTGAGTCCCTTGCTAAGTTAATGAGGCTGGCCTTGATCTTTCAGTCCTCCAATCTCAGCCTCTCAAGTACTGAGATTACAGTCCTGTGCTACCATGCCTGCCTGATAAGATTATTGCATGCTTACAGTCTAGGTTTTTTAAAACAATTTTTAGCAGTTAAGACTTTTTTGCTTAGAGTTTCTGTTTCTCTTTCATATTTACCTCTTCAAATATAAAATAGTATAGTGTTGACATTAGAGTAATAATGAAAAATTATATTTCTTTTTTTATTTTTGCCTGTTACATCATGTCATTCCATTTCTAGTTCATTCACCTCTCAAGTGTTTTGAACAAAACTCTCAAATGTTAAAATGAAGTTACACTTTGTGTGCCCATAGACACTATAATTTTCTTTGTGATTTCAGTTCCATTGTGTTCCAAATACCTGAGTAAATGATGTTTTCTAGCTCCCATTTGATATCAGATCATTTAATATAATCCCTGTAGATCTTTGTGAATGTCTTATGAAATTTAGGAAGAAGACAAACTATTTAGATATTGAATTTGTCTATTTTTCTCCTTTCTTTCTTTTTTCTTCTTCTTTTTCTCCAGAACTGTCAGATCCCAAACCCAGAGCCTCGCACATGCTAGGTAAGCACTCTACCATTGAGTTATATCTCCAGCTCTTTTTTTATGTTATTTTGAGACAGGGTATCCTTAAGTAGTAATCTTGAAATTACCATCCTTTTGCATCAGCCTTAAAAACCTTACTAGGATTACAGGCTTGTTACCTTCTGATAATCATTTTCCATGGGTGGCTTAATGTTTCCTTTTACATAAAATCCACCAGACAATCTTCACTCTGCTGAATGTATTCCTTCCCACTGAACATAGATGTCCAGAGTGTAGGTGGAGGATGTTCATGCTGAAGATCTAATTTACTCAGCCTTTCCACCTGTTATGAGTAGTTAGAAAGAAAACAGAAAAGTCATTGGTTTCATAGATCAATACTTATCTCCATGATTCTCAACTAAGGACATCTTAGCCCCTAGGGGACATCTGGCAATGTCTAGAGACTTTTTTTTTTTACTTTTTTGGCTGTATAATGGGATAAGGTATTACTAGCATCTAGCAGAGGAGGCCAAGGATGCTGCTGATTTTCTTACAATGCACAATACACCACCTCTACAACAAAGAACTATCTGACCTACATGCCAGTGTTGCTGAGGTTGGGAAACCTTCATGTTTTCACATCAGATTTGAAACTTCTTCTTCATTATATAATTAAAATGTTGGGCTTTCAGAACACAGATGACAAAAGAATCTTACAAGTGCCTATTCACTGATAATTCTGAAATTGATATATCTCAATGAAATGAACTTTCAAAAAGTAATTTTAAAAAAAATTTTTGTACTTACTTTCATATTTTATTTATTTATTTTTTGTTACTTGACTTTTTAAAAGTAGGCATAGGAAGCACATTTCCAAGGAAAGCCTACACAGCATTGCCCAATTCTTCCTCAAATTATCCTAAAAATTGTATCTTCATGTATATTTCCATCATTGGGGATAAAGAAAAATAAACAAAAAACCCAGGAATGGATAAAGTATGTTAGAATCCTATGTAAGTTTTAAATAATTACTTTTCCAGGAAGCTATGTTTCTTGCACAAGGAGCAGTCATGAGAAAATCTGGGTCCCCTTCCTCCCCCCTCTAAGTTAAGAGAATTGAGAAGGAAGTTCCTGAAATGCCTGACATAGTAATTGATAGGCAGCAGCTTTGCTTGCTCCATTCTATTGGTGTCTCAAGAGCTCTTCTTCCATCCAGTCATCAAGATTTGCGTTAATGATGGGTTGGGATGCCCTTCAGCCAGCTTGACTGATGTTGTTTAAAAGTTATCTCTCTATAAGAGCTAGTGACACAGAGCTGGTGAGGCCATCATTGAATCCAATTAAAAATCTTATTTCTTCCATGCTGTGAGAGAAATCAGGAGCTCAGCCCTTTGTTCCAGTGTTGCTAACCATGGCATTGTACAGAAGGTACATTTGACACTGGTCCTTAGGTATGCTAGTGTGCAAAAATCCCTCCGTCCCCAAGGCCACACAGTGCTATTCTTTCATTTCTGGATTCATAGAGGGGGACTTTCTCCTCCTAACAAGTAATAAGATAATGAGAAATGAAAATGAAGAAAAATAGCATAGTTATTCATGTCCCATTGTAGACACTTGGTGATTTTTCTGCAAAATGATAATTTCTATGTTAGAAGGAAAAATGACTAGTAAAGTAGGTCAGGCAGTAGTGAAGCTCTAGAAATTGCAGGTATGCCACAATTCGCAGTAACATTTCTGATTTTAAAAGTAACTTCTGAAGAAGGGTCAAAGTAGAATTCAATGTGATAATATAATTAAAGACATTTTCAATAAGTCAGCACTTATTTTAGTTTAGTTTTCCCCTTGGAATGAAAACTGTGTAGGCAATTAGTTTAAATTAGGCTACGTGGGGATATTATTTGTATAACAAAAATAAGTTTCTCTTTGTAATTAAATTTAATGGTGTTGCACTGGAGAGAAATTGAACAAATTTCTAAGACTTACGTTGTTCTAGTCAACCCAGAAATCCACTGATATAATAACTCATTTTGCTACCTCCTTGACATGGTCTGAATTTTTAACATGCTAAGCAGATAGTTCTGACTGATGAAGAATCTGAGAAAATCATTTTTCTCTGAAGCTCTTGTAAGTTCCAATGCTTCTTAGCTTATTTCGATGTTGCTAAAACCTTGTTTTTGTTTTAATCTTCCTAAAGAATATGAATAATAACTTATAATTATCATGCATGGGCATATGCCCATGAAACTATGATCGAAACATTAGGACTGTTCATATATTATAAGCCCTTGTTCATGAGCTAATTATTCATTAGCAGTAACCTTTGTATATTATATGTTTATACATACATATCCACACACATACACATATTCACAAAATACATATTATGTGTATAGTGCATTATTTAACATTTTACAGCTAGTATATATATCTTCAAAATTAGAAAACGTATCTGGGTGTGATTGGTCATGCCTGTAATCCCAGTACTTGGAAGGGTGAGACAGGAGTATCACAGGTTTAAGACAGCCTTCAGCAATTTATCAAGACTCTCAGCAATGTAGCAAGACCCTTTTTCAAAACAATATTTATTTTAAGAAAAGAGGTTGGGGTGTCACTCAAAGGTAAAATGCCCCTGGGTTCCATCCTATGTAACACACACATACACACACGCACACACACACACACACACACACACACACATTAGAAAACTTAACAAAGGGAAAATATTTGATATTTCTCTGGCATATTAAATCTAGATTTAGCCTACTTTTTCTAGATCCTGTACTTAGAAGCAGATGAACTGTTTTTCTAATATTCAATTTTCTTACTATTGACATTAGTAGGAACAAGTTATTATATCTTAGTGGAGGCAGGCTAGGTTTTGATTCTCAGATCCTGTCATTCACTAGTTCAGATAAGTTACTTAAACTCTTCAAGTAGCAGCTCATTCATCTATAAAATGAGGGAACTAGTACACAACAGGGTTATTTCAAAGATCAAATGAATTAATATACTAAAAGTATTAGAGTCATAGCAAGCAGTTCACAATTGATATTAATGATTATAATCAGTTACTGTTTTCACTGTTAATAGGAAAAATCAAGGAGGGGGTAATCAGATGGAAATAAAAACATTAAATGGGA
Source organism: Graphiurus murinus (assembly GCA_004027655.1). Classification (NCBI taxonomy): domain Eukaryota; kingdom Metazoa; phylum Chordata; class Mammalia; order Rodentia; family Gliridae; genus Graphiurus; species Graphiurus murinus. The sequence continues at coordinate 16,092 of PVLC010028295.1, forward strand.
TGCTTTTTAAATTTGTAACTTTATAATGCTCTATCAACTACTCTGGTGTCCAAAGGGATTAAAAATTTATGAAACAGTTCCCAAATGGATAAAGCTGCTATTTCCATCATGACTATCTATTAGATTGATCCCTATGTGTGAAATACCCTATCCCTTTTAAATAGCTATTCATTTTACAGACTTCAAAATAAGACACAATTATTTACTATCTATCTATCTATGTATTTATTTATGTATTCATGTATGTATTTATTTATTTTTGATACTGGGGATTGAACCCAGGAATATTCTACCTCTGAGCTGTAGGCCAGGCCTTTTTCTTTTCTTTTCTTTTTCTCTCTTTTTTTTTTTTCTTGAAACAGAGTCTGCCTAAGTTGCTGAGGCTGGCCTCATACCTGCAATTCTCCTGTCTGACTCCCAAGTGCTAGGATTATAGACATGTGTCATCATACCTGGCTAGGTACATTCACTGAACAAAGCCAAGCCTACTCTTGCCAAACCCTCACTATACATGGTGATTTTCATCTTTAATGTACCTTGTTTATAAATTTTATAAAACATTTAGCATAGGCACTACTTCATTTCTTAAATGTTTGTCTCTCAGAGGAGAGGCAACGGGTGGACATGTCACTTCAAGGGACAAAACCACATCTTATTTTCCTTTTTTATTGCATAGCAATTTCAGGTATTTCAATATATGAATACATCCCTGCCGAATATGACAATGAACAATCAGCTGAATCAACTCAGCATATGTTTTCTAGCAGGAATTTTTATTTTACTACAAATCAACAGTAACCATATTTTTCCATTTCTTCTAATATATTTTTCTGAAACCCATACTTCCATTGTGCTTGAGAGACAATTATTTATGATATATGCCAAATAATCAACATTAGTTTTCCTGTGATTATTTTGATTTGTATTTCCCAGTCTTTAATCAATCAAGACCTTTCCTTTATTGATTAATAATTGAAAAAGAAAAAGGAAAAATAAAGCCAACAAGAAACAATATGCCTTCTATCTAACCTATTGTCTTTTCTTTTCCATTCATTTGCCACCTATCATGCCTAACTACTTTCAGTGAAGCTGTCCCTCCCATCACTTTATACAACTGCTCTCCACACTGTCATCAATGACTTTCAATCTCCAATTTCAGAGATATTTTAATAGCATCTATATTCAATTTCCTTGGAGATATATTTGGCTTTGCTGACCTTTCTTTCTTTGCCTTCTGAAATTGTCTGGTTATTTTTTCTTTCTCCTTATAAAAAGATAAGCCTTGCTAAGAATAATGTAAAAACAGAGAATATAGTGTAGTTCTTTTATTGTGAAACTACTTTTCATTGAGCAAGATTAAAAGGTCTAGTAGTATTGAATGATATTGATGTGAAAAAGGAAATTCTGAAATAGTCACATTAATAAAAATAGGAAACCACTGAAGTATACGTAAAGGGTAGACGGATGAACTGACACAAGTAGAGAAATTTTGAGAGGAATATTATGGCCTATGTACATATTATATGTTGCATACTATAGGACATACAGCGGATATGCCATATCTGTAGGTTCTGCATCTGTGGACTCAGTCTCAGACAAAAAAAAATTTTTTTGAAAAAGAAATTGTACTGAACATATACATACCTTTTTTTCTTGTCATTATTTCCCAAGTGATACAAGAACTATTTACATAATATTTGCATTGTATTAGGCACTAAGAATAATGTAGACATAACTTAAAGTATATAGGAGGATGTGCATGGGTAATATGTACATACTAGACCACTTTGTCTAAGGGACATGAGTATCTGAAGATTTGGGTATTTGCAGTGTCTAATCTCCCTGTGATACTGTAGGACAAATATATATAACTAATGAAGTTCCCAATTTTATTTGTAATTTTTATATATCATAAAGAGCTAGCATGGCTTAATAAAACCATTTCTTTTCCCTAAAATCTATATAATCATGGAAAATTAAATGTTTATTAACATATAACACCATGTCTATTCCTATACTTAATGGATTATAACATAATGAAGCCAACTCAAGAAACATACACAAATATCAATTCTTTATTTTGTGCAATTTATGACTTTGCATGTTTTTGTTTTTGTTTTTATTTTTAACATTAAGAAAGTATCCCCCTGAGTTCAATCCCCAGTACCACAAAAAAAAAAAAAAAAGAAAAGAAAGTACCAATGCCATTTTGGGTATTTTCATATTTACAATAATAATATATGTCTGAATTTTTTTTAAATATGTAGATGAAAGATTTGATAAATATAAATGGTAAATTGCTTTGTTTACTAAACCAAGAAGCTGAGAGAAAAAAAATACTTTTTTTTTCTAAAAAACTGTAAAATTTATAGATAAAGAATATGGAATACAAGCAAAGCAGAAACATAATTAAAAAGTGTTTTCAAAAACAACAAATTAAAATGCAGAGAGATAAAAAGAGAAAGGAATAGAGAACATGTGATGTGAGGAAGTTCTAAACAGAATTTGGAAAAGAAATTATTATAACAGAAGAATTTAAGGTAATCTTGAGAGAGGCAAAGTTGGGGGTGAGTAGAAAGGATTGAATAATGCCAATCTCTACTGATAGAAAACAAATACACAGGAAGGAAATAGAAAATTTCAGAGTTTTATGGAAAAATGACAAGTATTTTCCAAACAAAAAAAAATGCACTTTGCAAATTATTTCAAATAGTGTTAATGCTGTTGAAAGTATCTGTTACTGCCATGAGATTGTGACAAAGCACACACATATAGAAATGCAAATATGAGGTTTATTTCACAGAGTTCTATTTTAAAAGAGTTGGAATTTATATTAAAAGATAACTGTTTCTTTTTTTTTTTTTTTCCATTTTTCTTACCTCTGTGACAAAGGTCGCTATGAGAATTTCCAAACACAGATTGCTCTGACTTCAGTTTTGCTTGAGTTATGGTAGAATATTTGGGTGTGGCTCTTTGAGGGCAATTAAGACTGGCAGTGATTGTGAAATTCTCAGAAAATTAATAGATGCAGGAATTGTAAGAAGGACATTGAATGTTAGAAGAGGAAAAAGAGAATATAAGCCCTGACGGTCTGATTTACCCAAACTTTGGCTCATATAATTGAAAAATTTCAGCAAAGAGTTTAATTAGTCAATGTAGCATTTTATGTTTAGGAGATAACTTGTTTTACATGTATTGTGGGGATCAGGGAAAATAAGTTACATTTAAAAAAAAAAGTGCCATGAAGTTTATACAAAACAACAAACATGGAAAATGTAATTCTAGTTTTGCTCATGACACCAATATAACTGCTAATTTTCTATATATGAGTCTTTAAATCCTAATATGATAAAAAATTAAATTGTATTATTTCAAGTCAAATCCAATCATAATGATCTGTTATTTGTCAGAGGAGTAACAACCAGTACTCACAGTTCCTGTAAGTTTTTCAGAAAATATTATGTTGCAGTATTATTTGCCATCTTCCAAAAATAAACAATTAAGTGAACAAATAAAACTCAAGCATGCTACTTTTTATGAGAAAACTTATTTTCCTTAAAAAAACTAAAATTAAAAAACACAAAAATGTTAATATTTTACAAAAAGAAGTTTCATTTATTGAAATATTAATTGAACATACATTTTGTTTTACTCAATATTGATATACTTAATAGATGATATGTTTTATCCAAGCCCAGGGTATAAATGCAGTGTTCTAAATAGCAGGTTATAGATATTATGAAATGGATAATATATCTGATTTAATAGAGAATGAACTATATCTGATTCTGAAATTGATTGGACTTTTTATTGAGAGATTAATCCATTTCAAAAGGTGATACATCTTTAATGTGAGTTAAATAAAATCTATAATTTATTTTTCTTAGTGTGAAAAGGTAACATAAGGAACAAGTTTGCCCTCAAGTGGACTTCAAAGGCAGATCAGAATTTCCAAAGAGGAAGGGGAAAAAAATTGGAATCATGGATTTATGCATTCAGATTAATAAAAGGGAGGCAAAATAAACATGTCCTAATCCTTACAGAAGACAACTCCTTTATTTTTAGAATATGACATACTTTACTAGATACTCCATTATGTATTACATTATTGAGAAGACACACAACAATTTTCTTAGTTCTTTCAAATATTCAAGTATATTTGACATTCATTAATTATTTTATTAATTTTTTGAAATGTCTTAAGAGAGCAATTTCTATCCTTAATTAAAATTAAACAAATTTTAAAATTCTGTTATTTCCTTCCCTAATAGACATTTGCTATAACAAAAAACCTTCACACAATCTATAATTTTTAAGACAGCAATCATGTCAGCAAGATGACAGAATAGAAGGTTCCGGGGTTCATTAATCCCCACACAAAGTTCAACTAGCAACTATTCACAGAAAATGGTACAATGATGAAAATTCCAAAAATTGGTAATAAGCCTTAGTGACCTCCATAATCCACAGAAATGAACACCACATAGAAAGAATAAAAGAAATGGTCTCAGTTGATCATACCCTTTCTCCTCCTCCCTCAAGTCACCATAGCATCATGCAGAAGGGATTCTCCAGAGGCCACAGTTTCAGAGGGGTAAAAGGTAAGTGGAGCTAGATGCCCAGCTCCCCTAGCATTCTAAGACACTTCCCAAGAAGTTTGCTTCACTCTAACCTCAAAGGAAGCACAGGGGGAAAAGAGTGCAGCTGCACCTCTTGGGGTCAGATGAACACAAAGAAAGGAGGGAGGGCTTATAGTGACCAGCATGGAGGTCTGACCAGGTGCAGCTCTGTGTGTCCATCAGTGATAATGTACAATTAGAAGTGTCAGCTAATAAACAGCTCAGCACACTATCAGAGCTGAGCGGGTCACTCCCAGAAGAGGGGGAAAGGATTTCTACTTGCCTTTAATTTCCAGACAGCTATCCTCCAGGACTAGCCTCAGACCCTACCCTGATGTCCTGATGCAATGGATTACAG
>PVLC010028296.1:0-21141 GCA_004027655.1 Graphiurus murinus
AGTCTCAGCGCTGGTGAGGAGGCAGAAAACAAACAAGCAAACAAGAAAAATAGCTGCAGCCACGCTCAGTGCTCTGAGGGGCACGAAACAAGAACTTGAGACGAAGTGGATGCCAGGGGAGAAAGATGGCTACCTTGGGTGGCCCTTGGAAGGGGGGATGCTTGATCTGAGGTTTGTATGGTGTGGAGGAACCAGCTGTATAAACCAGAAGGAAAGGTGTTCAAGGGGAAGCAATAAGCCAGGGCCTGACATGGGAATCCGCCTGGCCTATTCCAGACTGAAAGGGAGGAGAGCAGCCAGCTTGGCTGAGGCACGACAAAGGGCTATGACACGAGATCAGAGAAGCCGGCCGGGGTGGGTGACACGGGGCCCATCCCATACCTGTGAGCAAAACAGTCTGATGGGAACCCCATTTAGTTTCATCAAAGTGTCTTTTGTTTCCATCTCTACGTTTTGCATTTTTAAAATATGCCAGGAGACTATTTCAGATGTCAAATAAGCTGTCAAAGGTACAGGAGTTTTAATTTCAAAGTTACCACTGAGGCTTACTTTCTTAAAAAAAAAAAAAAAAAGTATAATTCACAAAAGTATGGATGTAAATGATGCTCTTTTCTTTCATTTCAAAGCAAGCATGGCTTTTTAGAGACAATAGAAACCATCCTAGATAGTCAGGAAATCAAAGCAGAATGGTAAGCAATTCAACTTTGCACCTACGTATAAATGATACCGTAAGTGTGCATTTTAAGGTCTTCTTCTTCAATCGAGAACCTATTCCATTGCTCTTGAGGTCCTTGCCGTTTCGATTTCTTTTCCAGATCCCAGTATAATTCAATGCTGTGATGAGTCACTTTGCCCACGACAGGTGGATGAAGCTTTGAGGATGGTGTGATTTCTAAAAAACAAAACAAAAAAAAGGAATGAGACGAGATTTCAGGAACCCATTTCCATAAGGAAGGCAGTCTAGCTGCGTAGATTATAGCTGCTCGGTGATCCAACTGTTTCCCTCACACTGGGCGTTTGGGCATATATAGGAGTGTTGAACACGGGAGAGGCTGAAGGGATAGAAAAGCCAGCTGGTGCAGTGAGCTCCTACCTCCTCCCACAAGCCGACCGTACTGCCCCTATACCAGGCTTCACTCCTGGTCCCTCCCGAAAGGTTGGTTGACATAGCAAGCCAATTAGGTTGCTCTTTCAGCTGATGAAACTCAGTTTACAGCTATCATCCTTGAATGAACTAGTTAGGAGATAAAGCCAAGAGACAAATGCTTATAACACAGATGACAAAGATCTGACATCTATCCTGTATCTAAACAGGCCTTATAAACTAACCAAGAAAAAAAAGAAAAGGCCAATCACACACCAGGTGAGCAGTGTTCACAGCAACGAAAAGAGAGAGCCAGCATAAGATGTGAAAAGATGTTCAAATTCCCCAGTGTTCAAGGAAATTGGGAGCCATGGGCTACAACTTTATACCCAGTCAGACACTGAAAAAGGGACACCATGACTATTGTGCCAACATAGAGAGAAAATACTACCATACATTGAGGTGGGAAAATATGAATTATCGACTTTTTAGAAAGCAATATGGCAGCATCTGTTAAAAGATGATTCGTGAGGCATCTGCATGTGGGCACAGCTGGAAAGACTGGACTTAGGGCAGGAACAGGCACGTGTGGATTGACTTGACTGCCAAGATGTGAACAAGCACCTCTGCAACAATGCTATCATCCTCAAGTTCTATAGTGAGGCTAGAATGGCAAGAAGGGGTGTGTGGATCTGTGATTACAGCCCTATCTCGAGCTGCCCTGAGATTTAATCTACCGGCTGTATAACAACATATCTCTCCTAAGATGACAAAAAGCAAAATTGCTATTTATTTATTTAACCAGAATGTTTTTATCCAAACCCAAATCTATCATTTATCATAAAAAATGCTTTTTTAGAACCTGGTTTCATAAGTTTTATGCAAGTTTTATAAAATGTATACAACTTGTCCACCAATATACATCCATAGACACAATTTGCATGCCTTATTTTTATATACAATACTTTTAAAACTCTATTTTTTCCTGGCTACAAGTATCAGATCTTTCAAAAGGAGCTTCTGATTATTTATTTTAAGTCTGATAACCAGATCACAAATATAATCTTATGTCACAAACTCAAGCTTAAATTTTATTTTGACTTTTTTAAAGATCACTAGCAAAACTAAAAACAAGACCTTACATTCAATTGTGTGCGGTTCCTTTAAATAACTGGCACTCTTCTTTCAACTTTGCTTCTTAAAAGTTTCCCCCAAAATGAAAAAGGAAGAACAATAAAGCTACAAGAAATACTTCAAAAACTGGTTATATGAGAATTTATGTGTGTGCATGTACCATAAAAGCTTTTGTAAGAAAGTTCTTATGCAAATACAACAAATAAAACAATTTTATGCCCTGGTGCCATTTGTCAAGTAATAAATCACTTAAATATGAGAAGATGGAGGGTTTCATATGCTGCTGCCACCCAGGCCTCATGTTTACTTAGAAGATAGCGAAAAACACAGCGCTCGGGCCCATGAGAAACCGTGATAAAAATCCATCACTTAGGATCACAGATCTGAGTCCAGAAAACTGTGGAGTTAGGTAAAGCACTATACAATTAGGCCTTACCCTCCTAATTTTTTTTTTCAGTACTAGGTATTAAACCCAGGATATTCTACCTCCAAGATATGCCCCTCAACACTTTTCACTTTTTTTTTTTTTTTTTGAAGCAGAGTCTTGCTAAGTTGCTAAGGCTGGCCTTGAACCTGAGATCCTCCTGACTCAGCCATTCCATGCTTGGAATTACAAGCATGTGCCACCAGGCTTGGCTACATCCTAAATTTTTTAAAAGAGTTGTAATAATTACAATTAATACACAAAAAATGTGCCAAACCCATAAGAGAAGACTCAAGAGACAACTTAGTAAAAAAATATTAGATTACATAGGATCATTGAGTTCCTTGATCACATTTCAAAAGCTACAGAGAGAGCTGGTGATCATACTCTGAATGGGAATTCGCAGTTACAACTAGTATTGTGGAAAGTGGGAAAGAGGAAGAGAAAAAGCAAGGCAGTATATGCATCCTATAAAGACCCCATGAAGCAGAACCGGCATTTCCTTGCCCTTTAAAGAAAGCAAACACCTGAAAATGTACTGCGTCGAGTTTCGTTGCGGAGAGACATCTGCAGCCTCGCCTCTAGCAGCAGATGGTCCCTAAGGAAAAGGACAGCACACGGAGAGAACACTCTGTAAGGAACAGGGCGGCTGTCACCTTGGAGCAATTCATCTCGCCTTGACCATATATTTATAGCCACCATAAATCAAAAACATATTCAAAATCAGTACGCCATGGGCATCATAAGCATTCCCACATTTTGGATCTTAAAAGTATCTCAAACTATTTGTCATGCATACACATTGAAGAAGGAATTTTTAAGTTAAATATCAAAATAGTCACATCGTGATGACAGTTTCTCCTTTCACTTAAAAATAAGTTGATTAAAATAAGTTCAATCCCACCAAGCCGTCGTTCTGCTTCTATAAGATGGAGTCGTGTAAGCCCTAACAGATGAAACAGTCAAGGAGATAGTACAAAAATTAAAACATGATAATCATTGCTGAACACAAGGAAGAAAGCGTCCAATGTTTCTAGGAATCAAAAATGGCAAATTAAAATAAATGTGAGGTCTCATTTCATTAATAACGTTAGATGAAAAACACGTAAGGGTGATATCAGTGTCATTTAAAGGTCTGCTAAGACCACTGTGCTCACATACTGTGGATCATACTACACATTACAGTCTTTACTAAGGTGGTCTGGCCATATTCAACAGATTTTGAGATATCCCACCTAGTTAGTGATCCCACTCTGAGAAACCTAGCCAAAGGAAATAGTTCAGAAATCAAAAACTAAGTGTAAATGCTAAAAATGTTTTATATCACGTTGTGTGCTTTTAGTTTTCATTTTAAGACATTTTCAAACATGTAAGAAAGTAAAAGAGCATGGCAAATCCCTTTGCACCCATCCCATGGCTTTATCAGCAATGATCATGGCCAAGTTTATTTCATCTCTGCCTCCCTCCACCTCCAACTCTTCCAAAATGTGGATTATTTAATAGCTAAGTTTTAATGAAACTACACTTTGCGTCAGTGTACTAAGCTCTTTACATATATTATTTAATCTTCATAACAGCCTTATGAAGCACTAAGATTTTCCTCTGTTTTTCAGATGATATTGTAGACACACTGTGGTCACATAAATTGCCAGGGAGGTCACTCATTAAATAGCAGAGTCAGGATTTGAACCCAGGAAAGCCACAGGCTCAACCCCTCTATATGCTAACTTGTCACCTTATGCTTAAATACATAAATACATAACATAAAACTCAAAGAGAATCACATTAGCATCACTGATAGCAACAACAACTGCAAACAATCCAAATGTCCAAGAACACAGATTTGTTATATAGGCTCAAGTACACCCCTGAAATGCAGGAATGTGTAGCCACTAAAAGTAAAGGTGGCTATATACTAATGTGAGCATGTTTTGTATACAAAGAGAAGAATATGAATTGCACAGAGACTATGGTTATAATGACATAAAACAAATAGATGCATACAGACAGAAGAACTAAAAATAAAATTAGAAAAATGAAGGACAAAGTAATAAAATTGTGATTTTTTTATGATTTTTCAGTGCTGTTGTAACATTTGTATTAGTTAAGTTTTTCATCCCTGTGATCGGAATACCTGACAAGCACAACTCAGAGGAGGAAAGGTTTCTTTGGCTCATGGTTTCAGAGGTCAGTCCATGGTTGGCTGGCTTCAAGGCAAAAACATCCTGGTGACATGGCGTCACAGAGAAAAGCTGCTCAGAGCAGCTAGCAGCAGAGAGAGAGAGAGAGAGAGAGAGAGAGGAAGGGGCCAGGGACAGATACAGTCCCCAAAGCCACACATCCAGTGACCTACCTCCTCTAAACTGCCCCACCCAGTAAACCCATTCAAATTGTCAATCCGCCAATGTATTAATTCACTGATAAGGTTGGAGCCTTGACTCAGTGATTTCACTTCTGAACATTGGCACACCACCAACACAGGAGCCTCTCTCAGGGACTTCCAGAACCAAGCCCTAACAACAGTGAAAAAGGAAACACACACACACACACACACACACACACACACACACACACACACACGCACACACCATTGGGAAACTTTACTTATTCTTAGAAGAAAAAACATTCAGCTAAAACAAACCACCAGCCTACATTCTTCCTCACTGAACTAGCCTGTATAATAAAACAGCAACAAGACTGATAAAAAAAAAAAAACAGAAATAAGCCAATGTGGGTACATCATAGCATGAGATATTTTAGTTACAATATGGCTCAATTTATCGACCCTTTTGGTGTTGATCAGGTATTCTGCATCACGTGTATTTTCAAGGAACAAGTTTACTTAGACCCATTCATCAGGGAGTGTGTAGGGCGCCTCCTCTGTGTTCCAAGGACACAGGTGTAACCAAGATGGCCAAGGAGGGAGGGCTGAAAGATAAGCAAAGAACACAGACAAAAAAAAAAAACAAACAAATATCAACCAGAGGCATGCAACTAGGGAACAGGAAGGGCAGGTGCAGAAGGCGCCTGTAGCCAAACTTCACCAGGTGTGGGGTGAAGTACTTAGGGAGGGATTGATGGATCGGGGACCAGTCTAGTAGAGCCTGCAGGCAAGGAGCACACCATCTATCTGAAACAGCTTAAGACACCTAAATTCCTTTCTTATACTTTTACCTCTAAGCATCCTTATCCCTTTAAAGAAAATAAGTAAAATGTACAATGCAAAAAAAAAAAAAAAAGAGCTGCTTCCCTCTACTTGACTAGTAAGTTCTTCAAGAATAAAAATTGGGTTAGACAACAAAATAAAACAAACCAAAACAAAAAACAGACACAGCCCTAGGGTGGGAATCAAGGAACGCTGCTTCCTCTCCTGTCTACCATGGATTTTTCACATCAGGAAAATTGGGAGAAATGAAGACACCTGCTCTGCTTCCCTCTCAAATGTACTGCAAAGAAAAAGTAGCATGATAAAATACCGAAAAGACTCTACAAAGCTAAGGGAGTGGTGATGCTTTTGAACAGCGTTGTAACACTCACCTGTATGGGAGAAAATCCTAGCGCTTCATAAGGCTGTTACGAGGGTTAAATAATATATGTAAAGAGCTTATAATGCACACTTTTTGCTACATGGAAACCCTGCTTAGGATTCCATATGGGTAACAGGCGGTAGACAAAATAAGAAATGTAGTTCCAAAGCATTTCTTTTATTTAGATTAATAACTTCAATTTACTGCAGGTTTTCTCTAAAGCAAAGCACTATTCGGAACAATTGATCAGCAGTACCCAGCCTCACAGTGACCTGATATTCTCAACCCACAGAGAGGCAGGGAGAGGAGGAGACCAAGGCTCAAGGTGGTAAGGCAGCTTTTCAAGGCGACAAAACCGGTATGTGAGGAGCAGAGGTTTCAACCCAGGTCTCTAACGCCGCAGTTTGTGCTCCTTCCTCCCATAGGCTGAGCCCAATGTGGAGCTTCACGGCTTTTCTATGGAAATGAACAATTAATCCGTACTCTGGCCATCTTCTACAATCAGACATGAAGAAGTCAAATTGCTATAGATATATCCTTTCAACACAATGTGTCACTGAAGTTTAAAATACAGTGAAAATGGTAGGATATTTATCTGCCACAATAGGAAAATGTTTAAAATGCCTATGGTTAGCTCACATGTATTCTTAAGAAAAAGGTGCTACACTGAAGGACCTTTCCAGGCAGTTCAGCAGAAGAGGAATGCCAACAAAATACACTCAACCTTACTGATAATCAGAACGATATGATTAACATGATGGCATTTCACATTCATCAGGTCTGTATCAGTGAAGAAGAAGAGTAGGAATACTACCAAACTGCCGGAGAATATGAATTGGGGAATCTCTCTGGAGAGCAACTTGGCAAGGCTGAGTAGATCTCAGGACGTGCATTCTCACCGCCCAGCAATTCCGCTCCTAGCTGTAGTCCCTAATGTGCAAGAGTGCTCCGGACAACTAGAAATTACCTAAATGACCAACATGAGAAGATTGGATGAATGATGGGTGATTATACATTAGAACACTTTATAGCAGTTAAGATTAAAGTTAAAATTAGCTAGGTCTAAATATATTGAGGAGAAGAGGTTGGACCACAAAAGAAAGTTATAAAATAATATGCAGAAAGTGACACAATCTACATAAAGATTGATTTTTAAAGCCTATGTTACTGAAGGAGGGAGGGAAAGAAATAGAATGGCAGAAAAATAATTTTATTGGAAATGTTTTGCTTCTTAAGCTTGTGGTCATGACATATGAATATTTATTGTATTACTTTTATACTTTGTGCCTGAACTATTTAATAAAAGAAAAGAACAAAATACCATATGCCTGGATATATTTCTATCCTTGTTCTTGGGTTATCCATTTCCCAAGTAAATGGGTATCCAGGCAAGCTGTATTTCAAAATGATCTTAAAATGTTATAGTAAGGTAGATCAGTTCAAATTTGTCTTAAAATGTTATATTGAGGTAGTTCAGTTTCAAATTTGGAAATCCATGAGAGCTATGTGTCTTCAGTACTTTCTGAATTCCAATGGCACTTTCGATCCAACTGGAGGCTAAGCTACAAAGCTCCTCAAAGTGGGCAAGCCGAGGCCCTATCCCCCTACCCCTGCTCAATACATGTTTGATTTGAGCTGATCAGATGATCCAAATATTCATGAGGTTCTGTTTTATAACCCCTAAAATATGTTGCAATTCATTTCACCATGGTAGATAGTGTCTTCACAGACAATGTACAAGTGATTGCATCTTATTCTATAAATATTAAGGCTTATTGACATTTAGACTGTATATTATTTACCAATAGGTATGAAAAACCTATTGGTAACCTCAAATATGCACCGAGGTTTCCGAAGCCTTCGTCATGTGAGTTCAAATCGTCATGTGAGCCTGTCTTCTAGTTCACATGAGCTGTCCCTTTAGGATGTGACACTCTGTCTTCCCACTCTGGGACTACACAGTTGCCTCCCAGAAAGCCTTGTAAAATCACTCCTCGATTCAGCAAGGACCAGAAGTAATGCTGGAGGAATCTCTTATTCACACAAATAAGATGGAATGATGTATACGGACACAAAAGTCTTTGGAACCGTGCAGTTTTCTAGCACATGACGCAGTATTCAACAGTGACTGTGACTGCATGAGGGCCCATCATCTGCAGTTTCCTTCAACTGCAGTTCTCCTCCTCTTCTGTGTCCTATCCTGTCATTCTCCATCCTTTTGTTCCTAATACCTTTTTGAAGGTTACTATGTGGTGGGCCTTTGCTAAAGTATTCAGAATAGGAAGGACGGGGCAGCCAAGTTCTGTGAGTCCACAGTCTTGCAGGAGATATAAACATTGAACAAAGAGACTCCTGCTCCCGACTCCAAAGTTATCACAGATATGGTCACTGGACTAGAAGAACAGCCTGAGGGGCACTTGGACTCACTCCTCAAGGATGGAGCCCAGAAAGGGCAATGGAGAACATTATAGCAAGAAAAAGGATTCATCCTTCCACTTGGCTGACAGTAAAATGTTTTGCAAACTTGCCCAGTGAAAATCCAAACCCAAAAGCAAATCCCATCACTTTAACTGCAGTAGAGTTGTTCAAATAATATTAAGCCTTCCAGAGAAAAATTCAACCCTTGTCATCAACATACCTAATAAATAGGAATGTTTAAGTTGTCATTTCATAATGAAAATATTATGCTTTTTTGTTTATAAAACCCATAATATTTGCTACCCATTGTGGCTCTTCCAAATGGAGTCCCCTCCAATTTACAACCATGTCCCTTCTTCTCCAATAGCTTTTGACCCCATGGCAATAAAAAGGGAAGAATAAACATATGGGTTGGATGAACCATGTAAAGTCAAATTTTATACCATAAATCTCCCCCCACACACCCATTCTAAATAGGTCACTAGGGTATATACAGAAAAACAACCTGTATTATCAAAGCCAGTATAGAAAGATCAGATCAGATTTAATATAAATCAGATATTGAGCATAAATAATGGTCATTTTTTTAAATTATCAGAATAACATTCTGTAAAGGAATCACCTGCTCCTGCTATAGGGTCATCTTTATATTCATCTGTTTCTTGGTTCCAAACATGTCCTAAAAACCAAGATTCATGTTCAGGCCCTCCATTGCAAAGAGTAACTAAACCTGCTCCGCAAACAAACTCAAAGGTAGCTACTATATCATCACGACTGTCCTTCCAAAAAGTCACTCCTCATGTGTATAAAACACCTTTTGAAAAAAGATTTACTTCCCCTCTCTGCACTACTTACAAATGTAGAGCTTTGATCTCGGCTTGAATACAAATAAATCCTTCTAATCCTCCCTCCAGATACTGCTTTCCCCTTCCTTCCTTCCCAATCTCCCCCCTCAAACTCCTCTCCCACTAAACACCCCTGTCAACTATCTCATTAAATGTTCTAAACATGTGTAGGGGCTTCTATTTGAAATTATCTTTGAGCCACCAATTTTGGTTTTCATTTACACTATCTTACTATGGCTTCTAAATGTATATCCCCTTCAGAGCTCAAATCATAAAATAATCCTACAACAGTTTGGCATTTAGGCATAACCTCAACTAACAAGGACTTTAATAACTGCCAGCAAGTGAGAGGACATCCAGACAGCATGCTTTATTGTCTCAAAAAAGAAACAAAGAGAGATATTCAGATATTGGAAACTTTACAACATACTTCTATCTTCATTAAATACATTTTTCCTAAAATGGCAATATCATTCTCTTACACAAAAGCAATTCCTACTCATTGTTCAAAAAAAAGGAAAGTCAAGCAGTACAGAAATTTTGAAGCAAAAAATAAAGAGTTCTCTCCCACCTACTCCACTGCCCACAGAGGTGACCGCCAGCAACAGCTTGCTGAAAATCCTTTCACAGATGTCTCTAGCAGCCTCAGCATCTTGGCAAGGTCCTCCGCAACTTAGCAAGACCCTATTTCAAAATAGAAATGTAGGGCCAGGGGTGTAGCTCAGAGATTCAACCCCAGTAACACACGCGCACACACACACACACACACACACAAACACACACACACACACACACACACACACAAAGATATCTTTAATATGGATAAAGTTTTACAAAAATCTTACAAAAAGGCATCACATTCAAGATGCTGTTTTGCAGCTTGCTTTTTTTTTAACTTAACAGGCTGCCGTTAGGTATTTTTGTGTAACAGAACATGTGACTTTCACTCAATTTTTAGAGACAAACTATTCTCTATACAGTAATTTATTAGAGACAACACTTCAACAAGAGTTGTGCATTTGATTTCACATTAGTGATGCAAATATTTTAGGTAATATTTTTATGAAAAATTTGTGGAAGTACAATTATCGAATCTTCGTATGTGCATATGTTTAATTTGGGTACAAACTACCAACTCTATGCAAGAGATCTATTTTCTCCTACCTGGGCCAACAGAAGTATTCTCAACCCCCAGGGCTACGGTCAGCAGATATATTCATACTTGTATACAAGAAGACCTGGTCAGGATGCTCAGCATAGTATTATTAGCAATATAGCAATGAAAAATTAAGCATACGGATGCCCTGCATTACAAAAGAACAGATAAGTAAATTGACATATGCTTATATTTCAGAATACTACACTTTTTTGCGACTATAATAATCACACTTGGGAAGGTACCCTCCATTTGAGGCACCACTGTTCTCACAAAAGATACAAGAACCATACAAAGATGGCCTGCTCTTTCTCCCCATATCTCTCTCTGCCAAATAGAAAATATAAAATTTGAGATCTACTAGGGATCAGGGAGAATAGAAGCCAGTGTTCCCATGTCCTAAAGCTCCCGCAGGTCAAGGACACTCAGATGACAGGAACCAAGGAAGGTACAAAGACAGAGAACACAGAGCAGCCGAGACCCAGAACTGGCCTCATGTGCACCCGGGAAGAGGGATGGGTAAGGTTACATGAGCTCAGATTAATAGGGCATCGTGTTGTGGGAATACTGACCTTGGCAAGACCTGGACTCCTAAGGCTCCTGCTCACATCTCCTGGTCCAGGGGATCCAAAGTGGCCCTGGTCCAGGGAAGCCCCTTGACTACCTGCCTGAAGGAAAGACTCATCACATGAGCCGCATGGTTTAGAATCAAGCAAAGACTGGCAAACACCAAGAAAGGTGAGCAACGACGCAGAATCAAAAATGTAGACCCTCTGAGAACCGGGGAGGTGGTGTCAGTTTAGAATATCCAGGAGCTGTGTGCAAGAATTTAATGAAATAGCAGGTTTGGTTACAAAGTGAATGCACAAAGAAGAAACTAGGGATTGCCAGATGTATTTGAGGGAAAAGCAAATGGAAATGATAAAGTGGAAAAAATGGTTGAAGGAAGAAACCAAGAGGCTAGATTAAATGGTAAAGTAGGCAGAGATGAAAAAATAATTATATATCTAAAGAATTCACCCAGAAAAAAAGCAAAGATTGAAGATACAAGAGGGTAAAAGATAGCAAGACCCTGTTTTAAAGTAAAAAGAGCTGATGATAAATAATAAAAATAAGAAAGTAGAAGCTAGGCGTGGTGGCACACACTTGTAATCCCAGTACTTGGGAGGCTAAGACCAGAGGATCCGGGTTCACGGCCAGCCTCAGCTACTTAGTGAGGCCCTCTGCAACTTAGTGAGACCCTGTTTCAAAAATATAAAATAAAAACAGGGCTGGGGGTGCAGCTCGGAGGTAGAATGCCCCTGGGTTCTATCCCTAGTACAAAAAAAAAACATAAATAAATTTAAAAAAATAAGAAAGTGGTAGAGTCTCTGGGTTCAATCCCCAGTACCATGAATAAATAAATAAGAGTATAAGAGAACAGGATGAAAAATATAATGAGAAGACCAAGTATATAGTTAAACAGAGAGCCAGAAAAGGAAAAAAAAGTTAATGGAAGAGGCTGGAAGCAGTGGTACACGTCTGTAATTCTGGAGACTTGGGAGGCTGATGTAGGAGGATCACAAGTTCAAGGCCAGCCTCAGCAATTTAGAGAGATCCTGTCTCAAAATTAAGAATAAAAAGGGCTGGGGGTGTAGCTCAGTGATAGAGCACCCCCAGGTTCAATCCCCAGTACCTCAAAAAAATAATAATAATGAAAGACAGGCAGTATTTAAAGGAAATCTGTCATAGCTAATTAAAAATATGAATATTTCAGGAGGCTGAGACAGGAGGACGATGAGTTCCAGGCCAGCCTGAGCAACATGGTGAGACCCATCTCAAAAACAAACAACAAAAGCTATGAATATGAATTTGCAACTCCAGGGAGCAACACATATCTCAATCAAGATAAATAAAAAAGAAAAACATGCCTAGACATATTGAATAAAATAGCAGAACATCAAGGGTGATGATATGGTCCCAAAAGGAACTAGAGAAAAAATACACATCACTGACAAGAAGGTCGAGATGGCAGTAACGTTCTCAGGGATGGCAGTGAAAGCCAGGACATGGTACAATAATATCTTCAGAAACAAGAGAAAAGCCGGGCATGGTGGCACACGCTTGTAATCCCAGCATTCGGGAGGCTGAGACCAGAGGATCCGGGTTCGTGGCCAGCCTCAGCCACCTAGTGAGGCCCTCCACAACTTAGGGAGACCCTGTTTCAAGATAAAGAATAAAAAATAGGGCTGGGGGTGTACCTCGGAGGTAGAATGCCCCTGAGTTCAATCCCCAGTACGGCAAAAAAAAAAAAAAAAGAAGAAGAAGAAACATGAGAAAAAATGGCCATGAGCCTCAAACCACATACTCAGCAAAAATACCCTTCACAGAACAAAACTAAAATAGACATATTCACCAATTTGAAAAATAAAGCATTTCCCAAATATTTGCAGAGCATATTTGACAAAAAACTTACATCCAAAGTATACAAAGAATTTTTAAAGTTCAGCAATAAGAAAATCCAATTACAAAATTAAGGTCTGAATAGATACCGCAGCAAAGAAGATAACACAGGTGTCCAATATGCATGTGTAAAGATACTTCAGGTCATGTCGTTAGGGGATTGCAAATTAAAATAGGATACCACTGTACATACATCCAAATGGATAAAGTGCAAAAGCCTAACAATACCAATGTTAGGAAAGGTGCTGAACTCTCCTTCATGGCCAGTGGGAATGCAAAAATGGAACATAGTTTGGCAATTTCTCACAAAGTTAAACAAAGCCTTACCCGTGGGACCCAACTGCCACCATACATTTAGATTACTACCCAGTGTATTTAAAAACTGAAGTTCACTATGTGGGCATTTACACATGAATGTTTATACCACCTTTACTCATAAATGCCAAAAAGTGGAAGCAATGGATCCTTCAAAGTGAATGGATAAAGAAACTGTGATACACCCCAACAATGGGATATTTGTTATTTTGTGTGTGTGTGTTTTTTTTTTTTAATAAGCTGTAAAATCGTGAAAAGACATGAGGGAAATTTAAGTGCATATTGCTGAGGGAAAGAAGCTGGTGTGGAAAGCATACATCTCTATGGTCCCAACTAAATGACACGCTGGAAAAGGCAAATTAAAAAGGTCAGTGGTTGCCCGGGATTTGAGGGAAGGGAAGAAAGTTCAAATAGGTGAAACAAAGGGAGATTTATTAGGGTAGTAAAGCTATTCTTTGTAATACTGTGATGGTGGAAACATGACACTGTATCTGTCAAAACCCATAAAACTTCATAGCACTAAAAGTAAAGCTTAGTGGATGAAAAGTTTAAAGCATCATCGAGGGGCTTAGGGATCCCAAGACAGAATGCAGAGTATGATCAAAGTGTATTATAAATGTGTAAACCAACCCCAGTGATGGGGTCGGGGAAAGGTTTTTGGTTTGTTTTGTTTTTCTCCCTTAGTAAATTTGGAAATGAGTGCTGTCTCTAAAAGCGAAGGAGATGGACATAAGCACTGTACTTGAGCTGGTCATGTGTTTGCCACAGGGTACAGGTTAACAGTTCTCGTATAGCCAGAGCTCTCGCTGCAGGAGTGGGCATTCAAAAAAAAAAGTCTAAGAAACTGCTGCAGCCAAGAGAAACTTAAGGATGTGTGACAGTTGCATGAAATGTGGTATTCTCGATGAGATAATGGAACAGAAGCACATCGGCAAAAGTTAAGGACATCCGAATAAAGTATGGATTTCAGTTAATATTGCATCAGTAGTGATTCATTATTTGTAACAAATGTACCATGTTCATGTAAGTTGTTAATAATAAGGGAAACTGGACTATGACACAGACAGGAGAGGGAAAGACACAGAGACACACAAAAAAAATGTCAACCCAACTCTGCTCAGAAATACGTAAGTCAATCCCCATGGAGAGAGAGCTTCAAAGAACTCAAGGACAAGGTGTCAACCTAGACTTTTTTTTACCCATGAACACTATGCTTTCCAAATAAGTGCAAAACAAAGGCTTCTTTGGGTGAACAAAAGCTGGATGAACTCATCACTAGGATACCTAAGCTATTAAAGAAAAAGTTAAATGAAGTGTCTCAAGGAGAAGAAAATCTACACACGAAGCAAGGAATAAAAAATGCTAAAATAAAATGATAAAAATGTGGCTAAATAGAAAATCTGTTGTCTGCCTAAAGCAAAAAAAAATAGTAAAACGCATTTTGAGGTTAATGTGCTATGTTAGAAGCGAGGTCAATGACTGTAGCACAAGGGATGGGAGAGAAGTGCACTGGGACACGGCTCTTGTGCATCGCATCATGCAGAAGAAAGACTGCAGTAAGTTAGACATGCCTACTCGACGTCCCACAGCAACCGCCAAAGGAAGAGATATACTGCACCCTGCAAGTCTATCCTACCGTGAGCCCATTCTCTCTTTTTTTTTTTTTTTTTTTTTTTTTTTTTTTTTTTTTTTTTTTTTTTTGCGGTACTAGGGATTTAACTCAGGGGCATTCTACCTCCGAGCTATACCCCCAGCCCTATTTTTTATTCTTTATTTTGAAACAGGGTCTCACTAAGTTGCACAGTGCCTCACTAGGTAGCTGAGGCTGGCCGCGAACCCGGATCCTCCGGTCTCAGCCTCCCAAATGCTGGGATTACAAGCGTGCGCCACCACGCCCGGCTCCGTGAGCCCATTCTTATGCAAGTTTATAACAAGAAGTTCATGGCTCTCCTTCTTAATTGTTTATTAAAACAATCTTCCCTCTAATTTGTCAGAAACTTTCCTCAAGAGCCTGGGCAAGTCTGTTCATGGTCACCAAAACCGCACAATAAATACGCCCATAGATTACCATGTGGGCATAATTATTTAACTCAGAATTATTATCCTACAACTTTAAATGTATTGAAAATTGCCTAACTGTAATTTTAAAAATTACTGTATATATTATAAACATATATGGTAAATATATTACATTCCATGTACCTGTGCTATATTTTCTGCAAGTCCAACAAAGTCTTTGGTCAAAAGCAAAAAATTCCAACTTGATCTGACATGGAAAAGCAATAAAAAAGTTATTCACGCTCATACATGACAATAAATCTGCCTGCTCCTTTCCATTTTCTACACTAGTATAACTTGCATTGTATATGGAGGCTTGCAGGCAAGGGCTATCACCAATAAATCATAGTTTCTGTACAATCTTTAAGAGAGCCTTTGATTCTTTGCTTTTCTAAAGTACACTGCTCCGTAAACATCACTTTGAATATCCTTTCAAAGGCACATATTCAATCCTCATGCCGGCTCTTGTCCCCCTCAGCCCCTCTCAAAAAAGTATCACAAAAGTACTGGTTTAATCTTCAAGAGCTGCTATGTTGTGTAAACCGTTTGTTCTTGCTAGGTAGAACAAGCATTTTCTAGTCAAATTGTGAAACAGAAAAATTCTTTATCTCAATCTGCATTTTCCCCAGACTCTCAAATTGTGAACAGGAGAGGCAAGATGGCAGAATGGAAGAAGTTCCCTTTGTGCCTCTCTGAGGGGAAGAGTAAGGGAAACTAATGCAGAGGAGAGAAGAGGAGGGGAAATTCTGAAAAGCAATGGGGAAGTGCAGGGAAGTCTAAGCGGTGTGGAGAATCAGAGGTGACCAGAGAAAAGTACAAAGCAAGTGTCAGGGGCAGCTCCCAGACCAGGGGAGGGGAGCAGACATGGCCAGCATGAGGCAGTGTGGACAGGGCACTGAGCCCTGAGAGCGGCTGCAGACCAGCCGTCCTGACTGCAGTAGAATCCACCATCCGTGCAAGCTTTAAATCCAGTTTGAGGATTTGGTCTGAGAGCGTCTCCTCCTGCAGAGCTGCAAGTTTTAGAGAAGAAAGCCAGCACCATGCTCAGCAACCCCTCGGTGCTGTAACCAGAGCCAGCTGAAAAGGGACCCTACTGTTGGGAACCGGACTGCTATGGGTAGCAAAAAACTCAAGAGCAATCACATTCAGGGTCACCCACAGTGACTGGGTGGGAGACAGGCACACAAGGTAGCTGTGGATAGGGAGATAGTTATGGAAGGAGAGATACGTATGGATGGGGAGATAGGTGTGGAGGGAGAGATAGTTATGGATAAGGGAGATAGGTGTGGATGGGGAGATAGTTGTGGATGGGAGAGTTATGGATAAGGGAGATGGGTGTGGATGGGGGACAGCCAGAAATGAGCCCACCAAGTAGTTTGAGCAGAGGGGAGCGCGAGCTGGGATGAAGAGTGGAGAACAGAGCAGTGGTGGTCCCATCCTCTGTGATACAGAGCAAGACTAGTAGTAGGTGGTGTGACTAGGTACCAGGACTGAAAATATTAGAGCAGAAGATGGACACAGGCTTGGTTCCTGTGTCTCCTTCTAGCGCAGAACTCACTGGTTCATTGGCACCATCACACACACACACACACACACACACACACACACACACACACACACACACAACACCCTGAAGTATCCTGAGTATACAGCACAGGTTGGACATTTGCCACACCCCTGGCACATGGACTGAAGTCCACAGAGCTCAATATTGGGTCTTCCCAATGCAGCCCCCACAACGCCAAAGCCAGGCCAGTGAGAAAGGTTTGCTGTGACCCAGACATTGACCACGCTGCCAGCCATGCAGACCAAGGACCTCTGGAGCCAGTGTGCACATGCTCAGAGAGAAGAGTCTCCAGCCCAAAGATCTCAGCTAGTGGGTCGTTGGAGAAATCAGGAGACATTTCTAAAAATGCCTATCATCAACTGAAAACACAACTTGCCAGAACCTATGGGACACAGAGAAAGTAATTATAAGAGGGAAGTGAATAGCTATAGGTGCCTGCGTTGGAAAAACAGAGCGATCTCAAATAAATAACCTGATGATGCCCCTCAAGGTCCTAGAAAAGCAAGAACAAACCAAACCCAAAATCAGTGGAAGGAAGGAAATGATAAAAATCAGAGAAGAATTAAACAAGAGACTAAAAGAATAATACAAAAGAATTGCTGAAACTTAGTGAGACCCTGTTTCAAAATAAAGAATAAAAAATAGGGCTGGGGGTATAGCTCAGAGGGAGAATGCCCCCTGAGTTCAATCCCCAGTACCATAAATAAATAAATAAATAAATAAATAAATAAATAAATAAATAAATAAATAAATAAATAAATATAAACTAGAAAGGGAAGGGATCTTTCCAATCGCATTCTATGAAGCCAGTATTACCCTGCTACCAAAACCTGATGAGGAAGGCACAAAAAGAGAAAACTATAGAGCAATATCCTTGATGCACATAAATGCAAAAATGTTTAATAAAATAGTTGCAAATCAAATGCAACAACACACTTGAAAAATCATACACCACAATCAAATTGGTTTCATTCCAAGGATGCAAGGTTGGCTCAACATATGCAAATCAATCAACATAATGCAGCACATAAATAGAACCAAGAACAAAAATCACATAATCATCCCCAGTTGCAGAAAAGCCTTCAATAAAATCCAACATCCCTTCACGATAAATATCCTGGATAAACTATGTACAGAAGGATCATACGCCAACATCGCAAAGGCTACGAATGGCAAACCTGTTGCCGACATGACATCATATTGAATGTGGAAAAACTAAAAGCATTTCTGTGAATTCTTTAAAAACTCACTTTAAAAAGCAAGATGCATTGTTGGGCGACTCGGAAGGCTGAAGCAGCAGGATCACAAGTTTGAGGCCAGCCTGGGCAACTTACAAGACTTTGTCTCAAAAATAAAAAATAAAAAGGACTGGGGATGTAGCTCAGGTAGAACTGAGCTCCTGGGTTTAATTCTCATAACATATACACACACACACACACACACACACACCCTCACGTATCAAATTTGAGTAATACAAATGTTTCACCTTACAAATGTTTCAAATTATTGACCCAAAATAAGTGATTTCTGCTCATGTTATGGTTTTAGGCAGTTGTTTTTTAAGCTATTGTTTCCTCTTAGTTAAGTAAATTTTCTTTTAATTCTTTATCCTTTATTTTTAAGTTAAAATCCATGTTGCTCAGTATGAGAAAAAAAATCCATTCGTTATTGAAATTTCCTGGGATTTTAAATACACTCATTGATTTCATTTGCAGAAGCTTGATTCCATGAGAACAGCTTCTGATCTTCACCACAATAACGAAACCAGCATGACGCTGCTGACAATGCTGAGCACTGACTGCAGACCAGTGCCAAGCGCTGTGGACCCGCTGTCTCCTGCAAAGCACAGCTCCTGAGGACCCAGCAGACCAGGCTCTGCTACAGCCTGAAACCTCCCTCAAGGAGGAGGGCACAGCTACAGTGGCCCTGCGGGACCCGGACCCAGCCCTTCTGAGCCAGAGTTCTGACCCCCAGAGCCAGGCCGGATCTCGAGAGGTGCTCCCCTGAAAATGGAAAGACACAGCATAGCTCCAAGAGCCCCCTCTGGCCCCTGCTGGCTCCCTGGCACCCTGGCTGCAGAGGAAACGCCAGAGCATTCATGGCCGCTCATTCTCCAGAGCCAGGCTCCTGGTGGTCACCATCAAGATGTTTTGTTTGTTTTTATTTTGTTTTGTTTTTCCTGCGCTGTTACTCTCCATTGTCACCTATACAATCCTGGCAACTAGGAGGAGAAACAGAGTGAACAGAGTGACAGTGTGTGAAGCCGCCCCATCCTCTGGGGTCACCTGAGGTACGCCTGTCCCACCTCAGGGGTCTGGAGCGCAACCTGTGAACATCACCCCCCAGCCCCTCCATCTCCCCATGTCTGATCATGTCTCTGGCCAGAGAGCAGAGGCAGTGCACACATCAGCTCACCAGAGACGGGTATTGGCGGGACCCCTCCCAGAACGGGGGACCTTGCTCTGGTGCCTCACAAAGCAGGGTTCCTGGCTCATCACTGAGAACCTGTCAGCAATGCAGATTCCCAGTCCAGACCCCAGGCCCACTGGATCAGAAGCTCTGCGGCCCGGCCAGACATTCCCTATGTGAGGCTTTTGGTTCATTCTGATGCAGGCTCCACTCTGAGAACCACTACACAGAGACAGGGCAAACGGTTCCCTGAAATCAGTTGCTGAGAAGAGAGCCCGCACTTCCCGGCCTTTAATAAGTCCACCCAGCAGGCGCTTCCTCCAGGAGGGTCAGTGTCTGCTCCCTACTGGACACCAGGCAGCAGGGTCTCCAGGGAGCTCACAGGGCCATTCAGCAAGCAAACATCCTCAGGGGGCATCCCTCCAGAGAGACGGAGCAGAGGCCTCCCAGCATGCAGGGAGCCAGCTCCAGGCAGACACCGAGGGACCCCTCAGGACACCAACTGAGCTACTACCAAGGCTGGATGTTAATTTCCCAGGGACAAAAGGAATGCTTCCGGCTCCAAACTTCCCCCAGTCCCTGTGACAAACACATACACCTGATGCTGGCTTGGGTCAGAGTTCAGCAGAGAGTACCTCCTCTGAGCTTTTTCTAAGCAGCTTTGAGATATAACTCACATACTGTGACTTCACTGATTTAAAGCATACAGTTCAGTGGTTTTCAGTATATTCAAAGCTAAGCAACCTTTTTTTTTTTCCGGTACTAGGGATTGAACTCAGGGGTGTTCTACCTCTGAGCTACACCTCCAGCTCTATTTTTTATTCTTTATTTTGAAACCGAGTCTCACTAAGTTGTGGAGGGCCTCACTAGGTAGCTGAGGCTGACTGCGAACCCGGATCCTCTGGTCTCAGCCTCCCAAATGCTGGGTTTACAAGAGTGCTCCACCATGCCTGGCTGCTAAGCAACTATTTAAAAAAAAAAATAACAGAAGCTTTGGGGTTTGTGATAGGGCCTATGGGCAAGATAAGGCGCAGTTGAGCCAGGCATGGTGGTGCACGCTTGTAATCCCAGTACTTGGGAGACTGAGACCGGAGGATCTGGGTTCGCAGCCAGCCTCAGCTACTTAGTGAGGCACTCTGTAACTTAGTGAGACCCTGTTTCAAAATAAGGAATAAAAAAATAGGACTAGGGGTGTAGCTCGGAGGTAGAATGCCACTGGGTTCCATCCCCAATGCCATAAATAAATAAATAAACAAACAAACAAGATAAGGCACAGCTATTGGCCAGAAGGCCATTTACCTAGGTTGATATAGAAGACTCCAGGAAAGAGCTCTTAGCTGTGAGAGAACTTGTATATACACGCTTGTAATCCCAGTACCTGGGAGGCTGAGACAGGAGGATCTGGGTTCTCGGCCAGCCTCAGTTAGTTAGTGAGGCCCTCCGCAACTTAGTGAGACCCTGTTTCAAAATAAAATAAAGAATAAAAAATAGGACTGGAGGTGTAGCTTGGAGGTTGAGTGCCCCTGGGTTCAATCCCTCAGTACCGCAATAAATAAATAAATAAATGAATAATCAGCCACATTTTAGACCCAAAGAGAAAAGGATGGAAGTGTGTCTGAATGCAAAGTCCTTTACCCTTTACCCTTTAAACCTTAACTCTTATTAGGTGCTAGGTCTTGACTGAGCTGGGAGTAGGGGAACAGGGGAACACTCATGTCTGGTGCAGGAATCTGGTCCTCAAAGGATCTTCTCCAGTTACAGA
>PVLC010028297.1:0-10721 GCA_004027655.1 Graphiurus murinus
TACAAAGGGTTTACCATATTTTAAGCCCATAGAAACTTCAGGAGCAATGTGAACAACAGTTATTGAAGCAGTTTAATAGATTCCATTTTATTAAAGTAAGCAATAAGTTTGTATTTTCAGTTTAAGCAGCAAATATTATAAAAAAAACTTTAAAAATAAATAGATTGCAAGAGACTATGACACACACTCAACCTTTTTTAAAAATAGTTTTCAGTCAGTTTGATTTAAGAAATATCTGCTTACCATTTGTTGTGAGTCAATCAGCAGCTGGGTGTCAAGACTGCTCTCCCACAAAAAAAAAAAGAAAAAGAAAAAAGATTTGAATATTACCCCTCAATTCTCTTTGTGAATAGGTGAATCAATTAAAAAACACATATATTCCATTTGAAGAATCTTTACTGTCCAGTGAAAATAAAGCATTTGTTTTCATCAGTGTACTCAATTCATCTATATTGTATACATGGCCACTAGGAATCTACTAGTTAAAATAATAAAATCTATTACCCTCTCTACCCCTTCTCAAACCTTGAATCTGTTGATACTGATTAAAACAACAACAACAACAACAAAAAAAAAAAAAAAACAGAAAATAGTGGCTCAAATTGATACTGACAAAAGAACAGAGTAAAAAATGGCTGAAGTCATGGGACATATCTCTTGATATCTTGATAATTTTTTGTTGTTGTTGTTATCACATGGGATTGAACCCAGGGGTCTTCTACCTCCAAGCTACACCCCCACACACTTTATATTTTTCATTTTGAAACAGGACTAAGTTGCTAAAACATGTAGTTTCCCATGTTCTCCATCATGTCTCCTCCTTTCTTGAGCTCTTTCAGTGGTTTCATTACTGCTCTCCTTTTATAGAAATATCTCTCTCTTCTTCTCAATATACAAAGTCTCCAAACTAATATTCCATTCTCCTAATTCCTGTAGAAAAGCACCAGCCACACATTCTGAAGTGCTCCCACAGTGATCTGTTCTATTTAGTATTCAGCACATGCTTAGTGAATAAATGAAAGCAAATACAGAGCAAATAAAGATGATGCTTTGAGTGGGAGAGTAGTTTAACAGACAAGGTGATTGACATTACATTTTCTAAGTGGGGCTATAAACAAATGTTTCCTGATTCCCTCTTCACATAGTCACCAAAAGTAACTCACATATAACTCAACAAAGGCACCAAAATAAAACCTTATGAGATTTTACATGCCAGATTTCATGAGGTGATGAGTGTTGTTAAGCAGATGTAACAACTTTTAAGCAATCCGGATGTAATATTAGGTAAAATCTAAAGTAAACATTGCAATAATACAATATGGACCATTATTTTTAATGATTTATCTATTTCTAAAGTAACATATTAATATTTCATAGGCATATCATTTTGCTGAGGAAGAAACTGTTTCATCACTATAAAATATATGTAGGTAGATTGTAAGACCTTTTGAATTATAATGATTTTTAAAGTTATAAACAGAAAAAAGAATAAAGCTGAGTAAAAATCATAATCAAGGAAAAGTCATCTTCCCCGTTCACATGTTGTTAACCTAGGAGAACATCCAGTTTTTCTCTTACTTGCCAGGAGATTAGGAGACTTCATTAAATACTGGATTTGAGCTCCAGGAGGTGTCATCAACTCAGCACTATTTCTGCTGAGTCAACCAAATACGCACAGCTAAAAGCATTAATTTCCCCTTAAAAGTACTCTTGAAGGCTGTGCTGTTTCAGAAACAGAAGCAAAGTCAGCTGAAAAAGTACAGTCAAATTCACCTTTAAGTGGAAATATATATAAGAAAATCAATTTTGAGTAAAGTGTTGTTATTTATTATAAGACAGAATTTAATCTAACTAGGTTTTTGTGGAGGAAATTTAATATATTGCTTGATCCTATGTACCTTTTATATTGAAATGTTAGCCCTGATTTTACTGTTTCGACTGTTAGACCTAATCCTTTGTCTCAGTGGGCTTAACTAATGTATTCCAAAGTCCTGGTTTTCAATATGCTGTAAGAAATAACTTTAAAAGGACAAAGCAACCCAATCTGACAAATAAAGTTGCTCTTTGCTACAAATTGGAAGCTTCTCTCCTTGCCTGATTCACAAGGTAATCAAAACCTGGTTTTTACTAGGAAAAATAAGTCCCTTTTATGGACAAATTATAAGATAATCTTTTCTATTTGCTGCAAATTCAGAATAATTAGGATCCATAATATTCATTGTCAATCTTGATTACTATTTAAGTCTCAATGTCACTTATGATCTACACCTAGTGCATTTTATGGCATTCCTTAAAAGTGACATGTTAAGTTGTATAATGGCAACAAGGAGGGACTAGTTTGAATAAGTACTTCAACATACAGAAGATATACTACATGATTAACAGAGACCCACTGCCACAAAGTGGTCACTATCATTCACAGAGGCCTTGTGTAGGGATCGCTATGTTATGTGGCATTCGGTACTCACTGGCTTGGACCTTTCTTGGTCAAATATGACCCCTCCCACCTAGGGAAGCCGGTAGGTGGGTCAAGGAAAGGCCTACCTCCCTCCCCCCCGTAGCTACAGGTGACGAGAGATCTGCTCCCATTGGCTCCCCCTCCCCAGCTTCACCTCTCTACCTGACCTGCCCATATATTCTATTGTGTGTTCCAATAAAGTTGAGTTCCTGTGGTGCTGCCTGACCTGCTGACTGGACTCCCAGCCGGTGCTGTTTTTGGGGGGGCTTCCCCGACTCCCCAGGGTGGTGGGCCTGGCCACGACACTCTCCCTCTCGCTCGGCTCCGGTAACCAAATGGCTGACCCGCTTTGCTCTACCCCGTGTGGCGTAGGACGCAGCATCAGTTGTGTGGAACATTACAGCCTTGAGGTTAAATGTCTCATTAATAGAAAATAGTAAGATGCTGATTTATGAAAATTCAACACCTACTCTTTGTATATGAGATTATAGGTGTAATATTCCAGATAACTCATTGGCCCAAAGAATCTGGTCGAATGTGAGAAATCTTATGTACATATAAACCCACAGATGAAACATTTAAAGTAATTATTTTGATATTTCTCTAGTTTGACCATGATTACTAAGGATGATTCTGTGAGTTTTCAAATGTACTTGCAATGTGTAATAGACACTGTTATGTTTGGTCTGATATAAGTGAAAGGATGTGTTTGGTCCTTCTGGTTAGAGTTTCTCCTCTTCATGTTTCATAGTTCTCATAAGATTAGTATTTGGTAGGGTAGGTATTTCATGGTGTTGGTTGGGTACTTAGCATCTAGTTTCCTCGAATAATCGATTTGACATTCATATCTCCCCAGTCAATTACAGAAAATATCTCATTTGCAGCTCATGAAATAGATGCTGCTTTAGCCACTTAGCATGCAGCATTCCATCGATGACTGCTAATGCTCAAAGATGAGAAAGTCTGACAAATTTAGGCCCCGATTAAAGAGAAGATTTATATTACAAGTTTAGATAAAGTGTTTCCTCTCTTTTTCTCTGTCTGCCATTGTTTGACAAAAATGGAAAATTTAGCCCGAACTCCCATTGGAGTCATGTGATGATCATGAGGAAGGAACCCCGGGATCTGCTCCCATGTTCATGCTGGGTTGCTAGCACACTGAGCCCAGCCCAACAATAATCATACAATTAGGCAGTGAAATGCTGGGATCCTATTTTGCTTTTGGACTTTCATTTTGATAAACTAATACATTTTGTCATTGTATAAGAATATTTGGGTCATAATTATGCATTATCACAACCAAAGACATTGTAATAGGAATAGGTCACAATTAGTACTATCCATTTTCCTTTGAATTCTTATAAAATTAAATAAAATAGAATTGTATTTCTTTTTCTCTCTACAGAAAATCTTCTGTGGTTAGGAAGTTTAGGGCAGCACTGGGGTACTATTAGTGATCTGCTTCTGTCCATTGGATGTTCCTACATTTGGTAGTATTGATACTAAAAAGCAATGCTTGCAATAATGTTAGTTAAGCTAATGAATAGTGAAATGAGCAAGGGAGGGACAAGTACACATTTTGAGGTGGTAAGAGACATTTTGAAATTAGACTACATCACAATCTAACTTTGTAGAAAAGCATGCTTGGTACAGATCAGGTAAGTCCCATATGTTAAATATTATTCATTGAAAGTAGACTAAAAAATTAAGAAGCACATTGATATCTGGAATTTTTAATATGCTTGAGTTATAATCTTCCTAATTCAAGCTCTACACATTATCTACATTTTCATAAGGCTTTATTCCTACTAATATGAACTTAATAATAGCTGGCCCCAGGACTGGTATTGAAAATAAATCCTGATTATGCTACAACTCTAACATTTGTTCACATTGCATTTATTTACATATTTCAAGACTAAACAGTACTGTACTTCCATCCATTTTAATGTCATTGGATTTTTGTAAGGAAACTTATTTCATATTACTACAGAATTTCAGGCTGCATTTCCATTAGCCAGAATTTAAATGTTATGAAACATAACAGTAATGTAAAAATATTTTTTTCCAAGGAAAGGAGAGCTAGTAGCTCTAAATATTACAAGTTTTATTATGCATAGGAATCATTTATTTATTTTCAGCAAGTAACTTGTAAGTCTTCATCACACAGTAAATTATGAGCTAAAAATGAGCATTCTTATCCATTTAAGAGGGGAAGCCCATGAACTCCGAATGCTGGTCTCGATTGATCCAGCTCATTATTTCTATTGTTTCTATGTCCCCATGTAGCCAGAATCAAGATGCCCATCACAATGCTTCTCTTAAAACAATTACAATAAAATAGAATTTGAAAATTTTAAGTCTAATATATGAAGTTAAATAAAGGAATTAAGATTTTTCCTAGATAATAAAGTTATTTTGAATTTTGATTCATTTTCAGATAAATCAAGAACAATAAAAAGTAAATTGAATCTTCTAGGACCTGTTATTATATCTGATAGAAAATAAAACACATATGAAATTAAAGAAAAAACTCTTTTGCTTTGAAATAAATTTTACCAACTGCTTTGTGTTTAATAAGCATCAAAATGTAAATTAAATTAATCTGTGAAGGTAAAGTCTCTCAAATTCAACTCTTTCTATACATCTCCCTGAAAAATACATTAATTAATGCCACTGTAGACTTTCACTAGATTTCTGTAGAAACCCTTGGACTTGTAATTTATTTCCTACTTAAAATCCATTCTCCCTCTGTAACTAGAATGAACGTTATAAAGCATAAATCTAAGCATGTTTTTTCACTTGCATAAAACTTTAGTGGTTTATTATTGTTCAGAACAAAATTGAAACTCGCTAACACATTACCAGACCCCAACTACATCTTCAACCTCATCTCCTAGGCTTCATTCCAAAAATATTGACATCCTTTCAATACCTATAATGCACTATATGCTCAAAATTCTTAGGCTTTTTGTCATTTCCTTAACCTTAGGAATATCTTTATGTTTGCTGTAATAACTCACAACTCATAAGACTATTTTATGTATGAGTGAATTGACTTCAATTATAATTTTGATTTAAAAGGAGGATACATGCGCAAATTTCTATCCATATTGCATTTGAGAAGTGGTAGGAGATATTACTTTTTTCTTGTCAAATGTTTTAAAAATTGAAGGTAACATTTAATAATTCAAAGCAAAATAAGGAACTAAAGTAGTTACTAACTTTTAATCACATGAAGTGGTCTAATAAATGTAGTCTAGGCCTTAAATATTCTGTTGGACAGTAAAATCCACTTACGCTATTAGTGAGTCAAATATGTCTAAGTTTAATTGGCTGTCAAGATTATCCCAGTTATGATGTAACTGTAGGATCCTCGTGGCCTACCAGGAGAGGAACCACAAGTCACAAACCCAGCAGAACAAAGACATAGTAATTCTATCCCAGCTTTAAAGAAATATTCTTCTCTCAGAAGCCACATGGACAATTCCAAACTGTCTTAGAATTGCTTCCAGTCCTACAGCCTGAGTTGGATGATCGCATTTAAAAGCTGTATCATTTCTTAGAAGGGACCATCAATTCCAGGTTGTACATGGAGTAACCAAGAGAAGATAGTGGAGGTTTATAGTAAGTAATTGTTTTTGCCAAGATTATCAGTAATGCAAGACTTTTTTTAATGCCTCTTCTGCCATATGTTTAGTTATAACCTTAAATCAAGGAAGCACATACTAATGCTGCATATTCCCAAGGAATCTGTCTTATTTACACACACACACACACACACACATGCAATTTGTGTCTAAGATAATTTAAAAACCTTTAATTTCTGCATCATACTACTACAGAACAACAGATTCTTTTTTTCAGTACCAGATTTTAGAAATCTATATCTAGAATAATTGTGAAAGCAAAGCAAGACAAAACACAAAGCCAAAATCTGAGGTAGATTGCTAGCTTTCTTTTTTTTTTTTTTTTTGCAGTACTGGGGATTGAACTCAGGGGCATTCTACCTCCAAGCTATACCCCCAGCCCTATTTTTTATTCTTTATTTTGAAACCGCGTCTCACTAAGTTGCGGAGTGCCTCACTAGGTAGCTGAGGCTGGCCTCGAATCCGGATCCTCCGGTCTCAGCCTCCCGAATGCTGGGATTACAAGCGTGCGCCACCACGCCCGGCTAGATTGCTAGCTTTCAATAGCACATTTTTCTTTCTTCAGTAGCATTAAATTTAAACTTTGTCTCATAGTATTTTCTCACATGAATTAGACATCTGAAATTGTAGTTGAGTGTACACACATGTAGGCATAAAATATACACATACATATATACTACATATATATACATATATATATATACATATATATATACATATATATACATATATATATATAGTGTGTGTGTGTGTGTGTGTGTGTGTGTGTGTGTGTTACTGGGGATTGAACCCAGGGGCATTCTACATCTGAGCCACATCTCCAGCTCTATTTTTTATTTCTTTTTTGAAACAGGGTCTCTCTAAGTTGTGGAGGGCTTCACTAAGTAGCTGAGGCTGGCTGTGAACTTGGATCCTCCGTTCTCAGCCTCCCAAGTACTGGGATTATCAGCGTGTGCCACAACGCCCGGCGTATGCATAAAATATTGAATGAGGCATTATATTGATAATTAAAATTTTCAGTCTACATACATATAGATATACCATTTGATTTGTGCAAATTGATAATACTATTTATATTAAACACATACTAAGAAAGGTTAGTTTATGAGAGGTAGGTTTACTGTTATAAAAAGATAATAGAACAATATTTGTAATTTTTTTAATAAAGGGAATAAATATTATTTATATTACCCTACCTGTGTATAGAAAAACTGCTAGATACTCACCAGAGAATAGCAATACTGAAAAGGAGAATAAATTATGATGCTTATATTTCATTCTTTAGGTTCCTTATGATGTTAATTTTAGTCATGGCAGTGTGTTTATGTTTTACTTAGACAATTAGAAAAAGAAAATATGCAAGTGTAGGTTACCACACATCCTACTTCCCAAACCAAAGTTATAAATAACTCAGCTTTCAAATTATGCTTAAGTTTAAACTTTGGCAGATGACACTGTAAGAGTTCTGGTTATGTACTTGTAGTTCAGCAGACCAACTTCTCTTTTGCATTTATCTTAATGGAAGAAATACAGATATTTAGCCTAGAAAGAATAATGTAAAGAAAATCCAGCATTCTAAGCCCCAGGTAATTGTATGTCTACCCACATTTTTCACATATCAATTTTCAGCAAATGGATTTGTTATGGTATTTCTTATAGTAATTATATCCTTACAGATCTTACCTTCCTCTGATAGAGAAATCAGGGACAATATCACTGTAGCTTATAGGAGTTGTGATGCACATAAAATAGTCTATTTTTTATAATTATATAAAAGTACATTATAAAGAATACAACAGAGCGGGCACAGTGGTGCACACCTGTAATCCCAGTACTTGGGAGGCTGAAACAAGCAGATTGCAGGTTTGAAGGCAGCCTGGGGAATTTATGGAGGCTCTCAGCAATTTCGTGAGAACCTGTTTCCAAATAAAAAAGAAAATAAGGGTATTACTTGAAGGTAGAATGCACCTAGATTCTATCCCCAGAACTCCTTCTCTCCCACACACAACACACACTCACAAGAATACTGTGATTTCTTAAATATATGTTTAAACATCAAAATCATTAGTCTGAAGGACAAATTAATTGACAAAATAAAAAAAAAATCAGAGTTTTCATAACTGTGCAATCTTTTCTACTGGGGATGAAACACAGGGTCCTTCTACATGCAGGCTACACTCCCAGCCTTATTTTATTTTTATTTGGAAGCAAGGTCTCACTAAATTTCTGAGGCTGGCTGTGAACTTGTGATCTTCTTGACTCAACCTCCCAAATACTGGGATTACAGGTGTGTGCCACCACACTCAGCTCTGTGTAATATTTTTAAGAACCAACTCTTAATTATTGGCAGAAAAATAAACTCATTGAAAGCATAAAGGGGAAAAATAACTTTTGTCTTCATAATACTTGTTTGCTCTACAACAAATTAATTTTGGGTATCAAATGCCCAGGATAGTATATTTATGTTTGGAGATTAAAGCATACCACAGTCTTTTCTTTTAAGGCAACTACAAATCTTATTTTAGGCTAACATTTCATGTATTTTGTCAGTTTATAGTGTTCTGTCAACATTAAGACCCAGGCTTATTGGCCAAATTGGATAAATATCCAATAAATTTTAAGCAAAATAATATTAATAATATTAATAACAATAATGTATTCTAAGCAAACATGAGAATGCCAGCAAAGAATGAATTTTAAGCAGTTAGCACCTGAAATTAAAATCAAAAGTTCAATAAAATGCATAACCATACACATGCTATCTGAAGATGATAAAATTTTGAGGAAAGAAATGCCGATAGATAATGAGTCTCCCTGAAACTCTCTTATCTGGTGGTAAGTGAATACAAGAGAGGCACTTCCAGATCTCTCTTTTCTATCATCGTATTTTTATGCTGAGGTTTGTTCAAATGCACATACTAAATCCATCTTCAGGCAATCACCACAAAAATGACTAAGTACTGCACAGAGCCTAAAGCAAATGTGATTCATCACACTCTTAAAACTGCCAGAAACTCATGTTTAGAATGCATTTGTGAGTTTTTGACCCATTTTTTCCTTAAGGAATGAGAAATTCTGGGGAGGAAACAAAGAAGAATGTGAACTGTATGAGGGAAGGTTAAGTATTTTTACATCCTTACATCCCATGGTATGTACTTATTGTTGAAAAAAAAATAAGAGTTATGCAATCAATCTGACCATACGTTTCATGAAATTAGTTTGAAGATAACTTCTTTTATGTGAAGGGTTCGTAAAAATGTAGTGGTAAAAGTATGAGGCATAGATATTGAGGATTTATCTGAAGATAATATCAAGGACAGTGAATTACTCTATTATTTTAAACCTTGAATGCTTTTAAAAAGTTATAAAATGATTCAATGATTCTTGATGGATTAAAGAATGTAAAAAGAGACATCATGTAGTCTCTTTTTCTGATAACCTGTTATTAGTGATATCATACTAATTTATTAGTAATGAAATCAGACAATTGTGAATTGAAGAACAATGTCTTTAGCAATTAAGATGTTGAAGACAGCTACCTAGTGAGGCACTCCACAACTTAGCGAGACCCGGTTTCAAAATAAAGAATAAAAAATAGGGCTGGGGGTGTAGCTCGGAGGTAGAATGCCTCTGAGTTCAATCCCTGGTCCCTGGTACCGCAAAAAAAAAAAAAAAAAAAAATGTTAAAGAAAAATACTTGAGATGTTTGTTGAAGACACTAAGTCAAGCTTTATTTGCAGGGGAAGGGCCTGAGATATGGTAGTAGATGTAGAGACCACTGCAATGGAGACTCTCAGTGCAGGAGAGAACCTAGATAAGCTCTAAATACAGAATAGACAAATGGAAACCATAGCCAAAGAACAGAAGGGAAATCAGTGGAAAAAGAAATCCAGAAAGCAGTTCCACTCACAATAGCACCCCGAAAAATAAAATACTTAAGGATAAACCTAACCAAGGAGGTTAAAGACCCCTATAAGGAAAACTATAAAAACTTGAAGAAATCGATGAAGACCTTAGAAGATGGAAGGATCTACCATGCTCTTGGATAGGCAGAATAAATATCATCAAACTGGCCATCCTCCCAAAACTGATCTACAGATTCAATGCAATACCCATGAAATTGCCAAGGACGCTCCTCACAGACATAGAAAAATCAGTCCTTAAATTCATATGGAAAAACAAAAAGCTCAGGATAGCCAAAGTAGTTCTTAGCAATAAAAATCATGCAGGAGGCATTGCAATACCTGACTTCAAACTCTACTACAAAGCCACAGTAATAAAAACATCATGGTATTGGCACAAAAACAGACACATAGACCAATGGAGCAGAATAGAAAACTCAGAAACAGACCCACAGGTTTAAGTCAACTGATTTTTGACAAAGGAGCCAAAAGTATACACTGGAAAAAGGATAGCCTTTTAACAAATGGTGTTGGCAAAACTGGTTAACCATATGCAGGAAACTGGAAATAAACCCCACTTTCTCACCCTGCACAAGAGTCAACTCCAGGTGGATCAAGGACCTGGAAGCCAGACCAGAGACCTTGCAGCTACTTGAAGAGGGCATAGGATCAACACTTGAACACATAGGCACTGGTAAAAACTTTCTCAAG
>PVLC010028297.1:10821-21245 GCA_004027655.1 Graphiurus murinus
ACTATCAAGAACCTCAACAGAGAGCCTACAGAGTGGGAGAAAATTTTTGCCAGTTACACTTCAGATAGAGGTCTAATATCTAGGATATACAAAGAACTCAAGAAAATCACAACTAAGAAAGCAAATAACCCAATCAAAAAATGGGCAAAGGATCTAAATAGACACTTCACAAAAGAAGAAATACAAATGGCTAATAAATATATGAGGAAATGTTCCACATCATTGGCAATCAGGGAGATGCAAATCAAAACTACCCTGAGATTTCACCTAACTCCAATCAGAATGGCAATAATAAAAAACATGAACAAAAACACCTGCTGGTGAGGGTGTGGAGAAATGGGAACCCTAATACATTGTTGGTGGGATTGCAAACTTGTGCAACCACTGTGGTAAACAGTATGGAGGACCCTCAGTCGAATGGGAGTGAACCTACCATATGACCCAGCAATACCACTACTGGGTATATACCCAAAGGAATGGAAACTAAACTACCAGACCGATACATGTGTATCTATGTTTATAGCAGCTCAATTCACAATAGCCAAACTATGGAAGCAGCCAAGATGTCCATCGAGAGATGAATGGATTACAAAACTGTGGGATATGTACACAATGGAATTTTACTCAGCCATAAAGAAGAACAAAATCATGTTATTTGCAGGGAAATGGATGCAACTGGAAAACATTATGTTAAGTGAGATTAGCCAGTCACAAACAGTAAAGGAGCATATGTTCTCCCTAATATGCGGATGCTAGGGAGAAGATGGGGTACAGGAGGGTCTCCAGATGAAATGGAGAGATCCTCGATAAGCAAAGAAGTTGAATTAATTCCAGTAGATGCACGGGGCAGATGGATACCCTAACCACATGATGTGCTTACACAATCATATCAAGGTCACTCACTGAACTGAACCTGAAGGGGAGAGAGGGCGAGGGAATGGGGTGGGAATGGGGGAAGGGGTCAAATGAGAATTGTGGAATTGTGTGCAAATATGTTGTTAACAACTTGTGCTTAACAAAGATGTATGCTACATTGCACGAATAATTACAAAAAAAAGAACAAAATCATGTTATTTGCAGGGAAATGGAAGGAACTGGAAAACATTATATTGTTAAGTGGGATTAGCCAGTCACAAAGAGTAAAGAAGCATAGGTTCTTCCTAATATGCGGATGCTAGGGAGAAGATAGGGTATGGGAGGGTCTCCAGAGAGACCCTCAAAAGCAAAGAAGTTGATTTAACTGAAGGAGTTGTACAGGGGAGGGGGCACACTAATGTATATCAAGGTTACTCACTAAACTGAACTTGAGAGGGAGGGAGGACAAGGGAGCGGGGTGGGAATTCGGGGAAGGGGTCAAATGAGAATTGTGAGCATATATATTATTATCAATTTGTACCTAACAAAGATGTATGCTTACAATGTATGAATAAGAATAAAAATTGAAAAAAAAAAAAAAAGAAAATCACTGAGCAGAAACAAGAGTTAGTATAGACTGAATGTTTGTATTTCCTCAAAACTCCTCTGTTGAAATCTTAACTCAAATGTGAGGGTATTAAGAGGTACCTGATACTCTTTGGGGAGATGATTAGTTCATGAGGGTGAAGCTCTTATGAATGGAATTAGCACCCTTATAAAAGAGAACCTGGAGAGTCCCGCTCCTCTTGTTTGCCACAGCAGAATTCAGAAAGAAGAGAGGATTTGGAGGTTAGAACTTCACCAGACACTGGATCTTCTGAGGCTTTGATATTGGATATTTTTAGACTCTAGAATTAGAAGAAACAAATATGTCCTATTTAAACTACCCAGTTTATGATATTGTTAGCAGCCAGAACAGAATAAGGTAAGCATTAAAAGAAAGTCTAGCTAAACCCAACCTAATAGTATTCTCGCTTGGGAAGGTGGGGATGATCAGACACTGGGAAATGATTTAGGATGAGGAAACTGATTAGATATCAAAAATAACCAGATATTTAAAATGAATTGCATTTGCTAAGATGACTTAGCAAGGTTGCTAATGCTAGTTTACAAGTATATTCACAATGGGCCTAGGAAAATTTTCAGGAGCTTGGTTAATGTTTTATCTGAAACAAATCTTTGTCAAAGTCATGGTGTTTCGCAGATTTCTAATATTGACCTGATAACACAAACCAGAACTTTAATATTATGTGTTTAATAAATTATAAAGTATTATGCATGTAGAACTTTACATTATTGTAATCATAGAAAGTTGTTGATATTGAACCTGTGATCCTCTTGCCTCAGCCTCCCAAGTACTGGAATTAGAAACATCTACCACTGTAGGCAGCTTCACAATTATTTTTGTTTACTCCCTATTTTAAGGGGATTTTTTCAGGTCTTCTAAATTTTTTAATCTATGATCAATTTTTGAACACTAATAATGTATCTTTTAACTTTTTAAAGTCCAGATGTTTGTTCTAAGAAAATTTCATAGATTCCTTAGTAGTTTTGGTATAAATGTGGAATTATCTTTGTGTGTATCACTTAGGAGGGATCAAAATCTAACCTTTAGCAAAGCCAGTTCATTTCATGGGTCCATTCACCTCCCTGGATCTGGAGATGGAGGTTTGCCTCCTCAGTTCCATGTAACACCTTGACTGACACAATCTCAGTAAAATGATGTTGCACTGTAACCATAATACATTTATTAGACCTAAGAGGACCCTGCCACAAACAAGTTTATCAGGCCTGCCTCGAGCAGTGACCTCCAAGAGCCAAAAGGTCCAGGTAAGAGGTTGCTAAAAAGGTCAAAGAAGGGTTATTCAGTCAAAGTCTTGCTTCTGGTTCTCCTCTGCTTGTGCTTCTACAATAACTGAGATATTTATCCAGGTACAACAGGAGGTGATGATCATTACACATGTTGAAAATGTTGGAACAAACAAATCTAGAGCAATTCTGTTGTCAGAGACAACCATTGAGAGAGTTGTGGAAGTTTTCTGAGCTCCCAAGGCAGTTTCTGAGGAAGCATTGTCTGCCATTATCAGGGACAGGTATCTTATCATTTTTTGACTACTGACTCCTGTGTATGTATAAATGATCTCATAAAGAACATAAATCCAAGCTGGACATGATGGCACAAGCCTGTAATCTCAGTACTTGGGAAGCTGAGACAGGAGTATTGCAGGTTCGAGGACAGCCTCAGCAAGCAGTGAGACTCTCTTCAACCTAGCCAGACTCTGTTTCCAAATAAGAAATAAAATTGGGCTGGTGGTGTTGTTCAAAGGTATATTGCTTCTGGGTTCAACCCCCAGTGTCTCACACACACACACACACACACACACACACACACACACACACCAAAGAATATAAATCTAGAGTCACTCATATCTCCTGATTAGATTAGAGATCGACAGTCTGGCATATACATTTAGTTACTGGCTTAATGGTGCATCCTATTCCTAAGGGATATTAGGGGGACCCCAGTATACTCCACATTCAGGATTCTACCATGTGTAAACTTTTCAGGAATGACATTATTTATCCCATATTTGGTTTACTCACAGGTTATGCAGAGAGAGATGTAGTCGTCAGATGTACATATCACTCCTTTTCCTATTTTATTGTTTAACTACCAATTGTTCATGATACAGGGACTTTGGCGTTACTAGCCAAGTCTTATATTAGTTATATGAACTCAGTTTCCCTTCATACAGCTTTGTTTATGAAGCTCCTACACAAAGGCTGGTAACAGTTCAGTCCTTGTTTCAATCTTCATTGCTGGGGTACATTTCTTCCATGAAGGAAGCACGGTGAATCAATACCAGCCCACCAAGGCTTCTTTAGTTGTGGTCATTACATTTATCAGAAGGTGAGTTGAGGTAAAATGCGGTACCTCCTGCTCCCTTCCATGTAGGAGGTGCCAGATTGTCACTCAGTGAACCATGGTTCAGGTTCTATTGGTATACACTGTGTGGTTAGGAACACTGGTTTAGTTTACCATTGTCAGGACAAGAGGACTGCTGTGGTCCGTGGCATACCAAGGTCTGGGATGGAAGATCAGACCCTTTACCAGGTTACCCTTGGAGGCCACAGCTTGAGAAGGGTATACTTCCAGGCCTTTGCTCCATATCTTTGAAGGCAAAGCAGATGAGCATATTAGTGTCACATCCCTTAATCCCTTCCAATGTCTCAAACATTCTCTGCTATTCAGGCAGGGATCAAGCTTGGTGATGTAGTGACCCAGTGTGTTTGTCCCAGTTTGGAGGCACCCATTGCCCTTGTTGATTGACCAATACTTTCAGCTTTAATTGCCCAGGCAATGTCTCTAGAGAAAGCAATATCTGCCATTGTCGGATCCACAGAGGTGGGATGTTGGTCAAGAGGTACAAAGTTTTCACCATACAAAATGAGTAAGTTCTGAAGATCTAATGTACAACATTGTGACTATAGTTAATAATACTCTACTGTATGCTGTAAATTATCCAAAGAATAAATCTTGTACCCTCTTAATACATACATATGCACAGATATAAAGAGTAAGAAAATAGTAACCATGAAGTGATTTATTTATTAGCTTCCTTGTGTGATAACTTCATAACACATGTGTACACAAAAAATCAAGTTGTATCCCTTAAACATAGATAATTTTGTGTCAGTTATACCCTGAAAATGATGAAAATTTTATATTATTTAATTTCAAAATAATTCAGTTTTCCAGTTATTTTCTTATTGGCACCTAAATTATTCTC
The DNA here is from genome assembly GCA_004027655.1 of Graphiurus murinus. Classification (NCBI taxonomy): domain Eukaryota; kingdom Metazoa; phylum Chordata; class Mammalia; order Rodentia; family Gliridae; genus Graphiurus; species Graphiurus murinus. The sequence goes on from PVLC010028297.1 coordinate 15,528, forward strand.
ACCTTTGTCAGACTTACTCTTTGAATGATTTGAATTGATTTACAGCTCAGCCTTTTATCACACTTGAAAATGTTTCCTGTATAATTGAAAATTACATAATTTTATTTGCTTTGATAATTGGGGGAAATAGTTCTTAATACAACAAATGTTGTTAATTGGGTCATTCAGTTTTATTGTACACACTAATTTTTGTTTGCTTGTTATATTAACTTTTCACAAATACATATTATGGACTCCCTGAAAATGGATTCATGTCTATTTTTCAGCCACATTATTTTTTGTATATTTTAAGCCTTGTTTTTGGTTGCATATGGATCCAGAATTATATATTCTTCGTTTATTGACTCCTTTGGCATTCGAAAATAGTCTTATTTATCCCCAGGATTTATTTTTTCCCATAAAAATAGACCTAAATGCTCTACTGTTTTCTTCTAACATTGGTGTTTTTTAACTTTTTCCATTATTTTACTCTAAATCTTTCTATACTCTGATTTTAAGCTATTTAATAAGATTTAATCGAGCTATATGTAATAACAAGCTAAAGTTGCTATATTATAATACCTCAGACATATGAATCATATAATGTTTAACTCAATGTTATTGAAAAATACTGTAAAAAGTACAAAATTATAAACAATTATAATAGAAGTGATTGCTCTTAGAGGTGAGATATTAATAGATAATGTTTTGTTTTCTGAAAAGAAAAGTAAAACTTTCTTGAGTCCATGAAATATAACACAATTTAAAATGCTGGTTAAGTACCTAATATAATGGCTAAAAGGTCTTGCATCAACTAATGATAATGCTAAACATGGTTCTCTTTTTCATAATGGAAATAATTGAGTTTTCTTATTTCCAAGATACAAAACTGTTCTTGTGTAAACTTTAATTTTTTTGTGAATGTCTGATTTTTTTTGGTTGCCCTCCATGTTTTGCTTCCCCTCGTGTCCCCAACTATGCTCAGCTATCACCACCTCCTTCCTACATTGTACATTTACAATGCACTAAGTTTATCCCATCCAGGCTACTATCAGATGTGCTCTACCTTACTAGTTCTTTTCCTTCTCTTCCTTTGTTTTCTCTATGTTTCTTCTGTTGAATACACTTTCCATCCTTAGCAGCCCCAACCCCTGTATCTTTATCCTTACACCTTTTATCCTAATCATTTTAACTTCCTGAGAAAACTTATCCACATTTATTTCAGTTATCCCCATACTTATTAATTATGCACAGTGCTGTCTTTGGTTATTTGTGTATATGTGTGTTGTGTATGTGTGTGCATGTGTTTGTGTGTGTGTATTCAGGTTACATTTCAGATGGTTCGCTCACTCGTAAAATTAAATTTTAATTTTGATCTTTAACCTTTAAAATAAGTTTGATACACACATATATGTATACAATAAGTACACACACATATATATATATATATATATAAATATTTAGGACTTATGATACCAATTTTAACTATTGAATAATATAAATGTGAATTAATTATCTATGACATATCAGGGCTAATTAGTGTAATTTATCCTTTAACAGAATAGTACTTACTAGTTTCCAGTTATTTTTCAGTATTGCCATAAATGTTAGTCTCATTTCCATAAGTGAAATGTATCTTCAAACAATTTTTAGAATATATTAACTTTTAATATTTTACAATATATATGTTTAGTTCTACTTAGCTTGATCAACAGAGCAAGTTTAGGTGATTTTAATATTTTTAAATATTTTATATATTGAGGTTTTTAGGACTCAAAAGCAGTTTTACATACATTACTCCAAGTAAAGTTCATAAAGAGTTTCTGAGGCAGGCAGGGCATCTCCCTTTTACAGATTAATAAACTAAGCCTCCAAGGAGTTATGCAAAGTTCATCCCCCCAGGAAGTCAAAGACTTGCTAATTAAACTCAAATTTTCAGACACTAAATATTAGGAGCCAAAATATGATTCCCAACTATCCAAGGCTTTCATGTCCTTGCATGATCTTTTGAATCCCAAGACATATTGCCTGGGGCTTAATGGAATAAGGCAGAAATAATCTTTTTACAGTAATTTTGCTGCAAAGATGCTGTCAGGTATCTCCATAGAGTGGAAAGATCACAGAATGTTAGCATAGCCTTTAATTACAGCTACTGTGCTGAGAACAAGCAAAAAGACAGAGAGGTGCAGTTGAAGCATGCAAGCATAAGTATTCTGAACCCAGCAGAACTGACTCTGATCTTGTCATCACCTCTCTCTTTTCATTGATACCTTAGGAAAGTCAACTGACTTGCCTAAGCCTATTTGGGGTGTTATCAAATACAGAAAGATGATGACATTCACTTGACAAGATGATCCTGAATGTACTACCTAATAGATATGTATTCAAAAATCAAATGTTGGATGAAAGCTGTACTTCCTGTAACTCACTCAATGTCAGACTTCCATTTTCATTCATTGCAGAAGCATGGGTTCTTTCCAATTACATATCTGTGTTTTATAGCAAAATCATCTTTGTCTTCTTTGGAAGATTGATCTTTTCAAGGGACATTGATTTTTTTCAAGAGGTCTCTTTATCCAGTGCAGGTGACAAGCTTGCATTTCCAAATGGGTTTTCGCTCAGTGGTACTAGTTCTACCTGAGTTCTGGTTAGGATATTTAATTCTACTAGAGTGAAATTTGTTGGCCTCTTTTTAAAAATTGTCTTTATTCTGGTAGAGCAGAGCCTACAGGTCACTGAATGTCCTTGCATCCTATGCTGTTTTATGCCCGGTCCTCTGGGTTTATTCACATTTTGGTCTAACACCTCTGCAGAAGACCATGGTCTTGTCATTTACTCAACTGGGGAGACACTGGTATTCCTCAGCAACCTCTCTCCCAGACTTTGGCTCTTCTAATACACTAATTTCTCAACTCTTGGAATGCCTGGAACATTATTCTGCAGCTTTCTGTCTGCCAAGAATGTGCAAACCTAATGAGGTCTTACCCAGGTCCACATCTACTGAGACCCTTCCACAGCCATTGCTACTCTGTCTTAAGTGTGTCATGTGAGAATTATGACAAAGCTTGATCATAAGCCTTTTCTGGAAAGTCTGAAGCTTTCAAGACACCTTTTCAAGAAATTTATAACTTTGCCCCACACTCCTCTCTCTCTATTTCTACTATCTACTCTTAATCTTTGTCCTAAAGAGTAGCAAAACTCAGGAATATAATTTTTGTTTTTGTATTTCTTTCTCCCTAAGATCTTTCTTCCAAAGCTATCCTGAAGCAGAATGATCTTTTGCACCCTACTTTTTAGCCCTCCTATTTTATCATTTATACACTGGGCCTGTCTTCATGATTTTTAAATCTGAATTTGAAGATTTCCAAGAAATGTCATTTTCTATCTCTTTCTGAAATTTCAATACTATTATTTTACTAAGGTGAAAAAAATGCACATGAAAATCAAAACTGAAAATGTCATTTTTATTCTTAGTATCATTTTCTTATTTTTTTCCTCTTTCACATGAGAATAAGCCTCAGCCTAATGGCTTTATCTCAAAAGCAAATGGTACTGAAATGGAGAAAAAGAATTACACTTAATGGAAAATAATTTAGATGCTATTTAAAAATATCCCCCTGCCATACTTTCAAAGCATTCAGTGTCTGGCATATTATACATGCCTAATGAGCTTAAGTTAAAATTATTATTAGCTATAATTATTATATGAAATTATATACACATGAATATTTAAATCACCTACAACTTTACATGATTACCTTAGTTTAGAAATAATGATTTAGAGTATATTCACAAAATATGGTTATTGTCATATTTGTTAACATAGTCTTAGTTTTCAAGGTTTTCCTTGCTCAAAACTGAGGACATATAATCCATACTGTACTGGCATTCATGTGTGTGTGATCATAGAAAAATCATTACTCGTCATTCTGCAACAGGAACAAACTAGAAGCCAAAGCTAATCCTTGGACTTAACGTTTTATATTGGGCTTAAGGATAGACAAATTTTGATATATCAAGCAATTTAATTTTGCTGCAAAAATAGTTTTCTTTGTTCTGATAACTTTTTTTAGAACATTTAAATCAAATTCCATGTCTAGTATTTGTGGAGGTTCTAGAATATTTCACAATAAGCCAAAAGAGTCGTGTACATTTTCTCTCAACTACATACATATACATATGTATTTAAATTTATCAATATATACTATATAGATTATGTATATATACTATATATGTATTTAAACTATATATAGAGAGATTAAATATACCTATGTAGACTAATATTCAAGAAGGCTACATTTAAATTTATATAAATGTTTCAAATTTTTGATTGGGATTTTATGTCTTCTCTAATACTCTTCTTGAATTTCAATAAGGCATTTCCATAGGCATAACACTATATACTATCAGAGACTTTCTTCCATGAATTCTATATTCTCTGAAATGTTATGAAAGAACATTGCAAGAAACTGACATAGAAAGGGAGAGAAAATATTTTCCTTTCTCTAGAGGGACAAACTAGTAAAAGAAAAAAAATTTAAAAACTAAAGAATATGTATTGCAATAGACATATTCATGGTACAGTGGAATGCAGGAAATGAGAGACAGGCTGTTTTTTTGTTTTTGTTTTGTGTGTGTGTGTGTGTGTGTGTGTGTGTGTGTGTGTGTGTGTGTGTGTGTGTGGTATGTGGTACTGGAGATGGAACCCAGGAACATTCTACCTCTGAGCTACACCTCCAGCCCTATTTTTTTTTTCTTTTTTGCGGTACTGGGGACTGAACTCAGGGGCATTCTACCTCCAAGCTATACCCCCAGTCCTATTTTTTATTCTTTATTTTGAAACTGGGTCTAACTAGGTTGTGGAGTGTCTCACTAGGTAGCTGAAGCTGGCCGCGAACCCGGATCCTCCGGACTCAGCCTCCCATATGCTGGGATTACAAGCATGCGCCACTATGCCAGGCTTTAGCCCTATTTTTTATTCTTTATTTCAAACAGGGTCTCATTAAGTTGCGGAGTGCCTCACTAAGTAGCTGAGGCCGGCCGCAAACCCAGATCCTCCGGTCTCAGCCTCCCAAATGCTGGGACTACAATCGTGCACCACCACGCCAGGCGTGACCCTTCACTTTCTGAGACTGGCTAATCTCACTTAACATAATGTTCTCCAGATCCATCCATTTTCCTGCAAATGACATAATTTTGTCCTCCAAAAGCATGAAATATACACAAATTCCACTGTGTGTGTATATCCCATAATTTTGTAATTCTTTCATCTATTGATGGACACCTAGATTGGTTTCATAATTTGGCTTTTGTGAATTGTGCTGCTGTAAACATGGATATGCATGTATCAATATAATATTCTGCAGGACATGGTGGCGCATGCTTGTAATCCCAGTAATTGGGAGGCTGAGATAGGAGTGTGATGGGGTGCCGAATGTACCCCAAAAAATAAGATAATATAAAATCCAGGTTCTTGATATTGTGAAAAAAAGAATTTTTACACATGTCATTTACAACATCTGGCAGGTTTAATTTAAGAAAAAAAAACTGGGAAGGAAAAACTTGGATGCAGAGGAAAAAAAGGAAAAGGGAGACAGGGGTCCCCCCACGACCAAGTCCTAGGGCATGTTTCCCCGATCACGAGCAAGCGCCGAGAGAGGGAACACGTGGAAAATCCAGGGGGTATATGAGAGGGCGGGGTCCTCATTTCCAGCCCCTCTCTCTCAGGTTCCAAGTAAT
>PVLC010028298.1:0-21142 GCA_004027655.1 Graphiurus murinus
AGAATGGAAACCAAACTATCAGACCGATGCATGTGTATCTATGTTTATAGTGGCTCAATTCACAATAGCCAAACTATGGAAGCAGCCAAGATGTCCATCCACAGATGAATGGATTACAAAACTATGGGATATGTACACAATGGAATTTTACTCAGCCATAAAGAAGAACAAAATCATGTTCTTTGCAGGGAAATGGATGTAACTAGAAAACATTATGCTAAGTGAGATTAGCCAGTCACAAAGAGTAGAGAAGCATATGTTCTCCTTAATATGTGGATGCTAGGGAGAAGTTGGGGTAAAGGAGGGTCTCCAGATGAAAAGAAGAGATCCTCGATAAGCAAAGAAGTTGATTTAATTGTAGTGGATGCATGGGGCAGAGCCACACCCTAAGGGACATGATGTGCTTACACAATTATATCAAAGTCACTCACTGAACTAAACCTGAGGGGGAGGGAGGGGGAGGGATCGGGGTGGGAATTGGGGAAGGGGTCAAATGAGAATTGTGTGCAAATACGTTGTTAACAACTTGTACTTAACAAAGATGTATGCTCTATTGCACGAATTACTACAATAAAAAATAAATTTAAAAAAAAAAAAAAAAGAACAGGGTTCCAACTAATAAAGATGAACCATTCTCCCAAACGAGGTGTTCTTCATGAAAAAAACAACACAAGTCAAATGACACACACAGCATTTGCCTGCCAAACTTTGAGCTGTGGGTGGAGATAGTGTGGGACCCTGACCTGGGCACAATTTATTGGTCGAGCTGTTTCTCTAAATCCTCTTCTGGGGACTGCCATCGAAGCAAAGGGTGGTGAGTTGGCCAGGCAGGGGCACGGAGAGTCAGCCAGGGTCGCTGACATACTGGCCCCGGGCATCCGGTGCCGCCTGCAGACTCAGATTGTAGAGAAGCAGAAAGAGAAGCCAGCAGCAGGCTGTCCACCTCTTTCCTCTTCTCTCACAAAATGAGCTTCTCTCTCTTTTTTTCTCTCTGGGGCCTGAGAACCTGGACTACAGCCTAAACTCACTTGGTTTTTAGAAGTGTTATTGCATTTTTAATTGGCAAATAATAATTGTATATATTTGGGGGTAAAAAGTGCCCTTACTTTAACAGTCATGTCCCTCCCCCTCTACCACGTTCATATCCTAGCCTCATCATTTGCTGATTATGCCTCTTTGGGGATGTCATTTGAGCCCCAAGCCTCAGTTTCCCCCTTTGTCAGCGGGGCCTACACTGTAGGATGGTTGCAGAGAGCAGACAGACAAAAGCAAGCAGGTCCGCCTATTTCACAAGTAAAGCACAAACCACCTTGCTGTAGTTTCCAGGATGAACTTGTATTGTGTTTATAAATACGTCAAAGAAAGACTAATGACATACCTAGCATACCTAGTCTGTTGTGGGCAGGAGGCCTACGGTGAAGGAGAAAAAAAAAAAAAAAAACTTGACCATATAGGATGTGGCACAGAATTCTCAAGGACCATCAAACCCCAAATCTCCACATTGGTAGAGTAGACCGGTGGCATGGCTTTTTAAAGTTCCACAATCTAGTTGGCATTTTCAAGTTTCAGAGAGGATTACCTGCTGCTAAAGATAATAGAGACTTTCCATCAACAAAAGGAGGGGCTGGTACCCTTTAAGATGCTCTAAAGGGCTTGGGAATACAAAGTAACTTTCTCTTTTTTTTTTTTTTTTTTTTTTTTTTTTTTGCGGTACTGGGGATTGAACTCAGGGGCATTCTACCTCCGAGCTATACCCCCAGCCCTATTTTTTATTCTTTATTTTGAAACCGAGTCTCACTAAGTTGCGGAGTGCCTCACTAGGTCGCTGAGGCTGGCCTCGAACCCGGATCCTCCCGTCTCAGCCTCCCGAATGCTGGGATTACAAGCGTGCGCCACCACGCCCGGCTCTCTTTTCTTTCTTTCAATAGATTTACTCCTCTAATTTAGTTTACTTAAGATAATATGCAGACCATTTTGCACTTCCTGAAAAAGTGCTACAACCAGAGAAATGAGAATAAAGTAGGTCTATAGTATCTCTGAAGTGTGCTGGTCACTTGCTCATTACCTTAGAGTAGAACAGACAGACAGATGGATGGATGGATGGTCTATATATACACATACCTATGCACAAATGGATGCATGATTTATACACAAGATATATGTGTATACACACACACACACACACACACACACACACACATATATATATATATATATATATACACTCATTACTACTTACTAAGCCATTAAGTTTCAGTTTTCCAGGTGAATTTCTAAGATATATATATGTGTGTGTGTGTGTGTGTGTGTGTGTATGTATGTGTATATATATATATATATATATATATATACATATATATATATGAAAAATCCAGCCTAAAATGAAAATATAATGGTTAATGAGATAGCATTGGAAAGCTAAATGCTGAGAAGAATAAGCCCTACTCAGTGGGTCATGATGGCCAAGAAGAAAACTGGTTTCTGGAAAAGAAAAAAGTAATCAACCCATTAAAATGCAGCCCCCAACCAGGGAAACACATCTCTTTCTCAACCATTTTTTTGTTGAGTTGGATGCACTGAATTTTCAAAAGATGGTTGTTTTTGTTTTTGTTTTTTTCTAGTCACTTTTATTTATTTTTTTTATTGGTGCATTGTATCACACATTGTTGTGAGATACAAACTGGTAGAGACATACATGCACACAGGTCTCATTTAACCCTTCCCTGGTTCCCGCCCCATTCCCTACCCCCTTCTCATGTTCAGGTTAGTGATTGACTTTGATATGTTTGTGAAGTACATCATGTGCATTAGGATGTTCTCCCTCCCCGCCCATCACCTTCAGCTAGGTCCCCTTCTTTGCACATCTAGGGTTCTCCTTCTTCTAGAGTCCCTCCTATGGCCTGCTTCCTCCCTGTGTTCCACAAATTAGGGAGAGCGTTCAATGTTTTACTTTTGTGCCTGACTAATCTCACTTAGCAGAATGTTTTCCAGTTCCATCCATTTCCCTGCAAATGACATGATTTTGTTCTTTATGACTGAGTAAAATTCCATTGTGTACATATCCCATAGTTTCCCAATCCATTCATCTTTGATGGACATCTTGGTTGGTTCCACAGTTTGGCAATTGTGAATTGTGTAGCTATAAACATAGATACACATGCATTAGTCTGGTAGTTTGGTTTCCATTCTTTTGGGTAGATACCCAGAAACGGTATTGCTGGATCATATGGTAGGTTCATTCCCTTTTGTCTGAGGATCCTCCATACTGTTTCCCAAAGTGTTTGCACTAATCTACCATCCCACCAACAATGTATTAAAGTTCCCACTTCTCCACACCCTCTCTAGCATTTGTTGTCGTTTGTGGTTTTAATGATTTGCCATTCTAATTGGGGCTAGGTGAAATCTCAGGCTAGTTTTGATTTGCATCTCTCTGATTTGTTTTTGTTTTTGTTTTCATCCACCCAACCCTTCCGGCGCTCTGCTGAGATGCTCTGCCGACCTGGAGAGGGCTCCCCCCAGACTCCTAGGGCAGGAGGCCGGTAGAACTGTGAGCCCTCTGCTCTCTGAGACAGAAGCGCTGGGTCACAAGGGCTGGCAGGCAGACATCTGTGCTGACCTGAGGCTTCTTGGAGCCAACACAGCAAAGAAAAAAATTGGTTCTGAGAGAGCAGGAATCCAAGAAATTAGATACCAAATGGAGTGAGACTTAGCGAAATCAGTGTGGGGAGGGAGGGGGCTGCCCTGGTGTTCAAGGGTGGACTCTGCCTGGCGAGGCCATTAGGTTTAATGGGGCAAAGCAGAAACAGACTTTTTCATCCTGTTCCTACCTGCTTGGGACCACAAGGTCCACAGGAAGACTGGCTTTCCCTAATGGGAAGACATGTGCCATCTAGCAACGGTTTAGAGAAGGGGAGAAGGACAACTGGGAGAGCCTTGTATTCGTCCAGCTTCAGCTAAAAGGGGAAATGTCTTGCTGGAATGAAGGTTTCAGGAGAAGAGTCTCATATGGAAAAGGACCACCCGGCTGGAAGACGGAGGGCCAGTTCACCTTGACGCACCTGCAGCTCCTACCATAGAGCGGAAGTGGGAGGCGGAGCATGTGCTGGGAGCAATCTGAGAGTAGCTGGATGGGAGAAGATGTCACTGAATCCAGGCCAATCAAATGTAGAGTCTTCCAACATTGTTTTTAAACTTGAACATGCAATGCAAAACACACACACACACACACACACACACACACACACACACACACCAAGAAAACTCTAACTGAATCTTGGAGAGAGCTGAGCCAAGTGCAGATTCCTGGAATCCATGCTAGATGTCGAGAGTCTACCAGGATGCTGCAGATGTGATGGATACTCTGGGTACCATAATTCAGAGGAGAAAGATGGGTCCAGGAAAATGCAATGGAAACCCGTTAAGAACAGACTCCCAAGCTAAACATCCAAGAGCCCGGACCGCTGGCTGACTGTTGACGGGGCCCATACTCTCATTTTATTTACCTTCCCCCAAATGGAACATATCACTTTTTCTTTCCCAAGAAGATGTTCCTGTCTCCCTTAGGAGGCCAGATTCCAAACCAGAAACAGGGATAGGAGCAAGTGTTTATGCAGAAAGCCTATGGAATTCACTCTTGAGAAGCCTTGTTCTCAAAGGACCCAAGGGAAACCTATGGTGAGACCCACACCCCAGACACCGGGCAGGTGAGTACCAAGGATCAGTGACACAGAGGTATGCTCTGCCCATTGTATGACCCGCCATGCCTCTGTTCAGAAGGTTCCCGGATCCAGCCTAAAGTGCATGGACAGGAACACGATGTCCTGCCCAGACAGGCCTGCCTGGCCCCTGTCACGAAGTCATTAGAGTGAGGCAGTCTCCCCACCACAAGCCACCTCAGTTACGAGCCCCAACCTCTCCATCGGTGCCTCTCCCACCCGATGCCTCCGTGGCCCGACTCTGCAGAGGAGGCAGGTCATGGCTCCACAGAGCTTGCGGACTCACTCTGCCGGAGGCAGGTAGCGGGGGTGGGTTTCAGAGAGCAGTGTGCCTGCTGCCATGGCAACCCACGATCAACCAGGGATGGGGAAGAAGGTGCTTTGCCTAATTGAAATCCAGGCAACGTTTTAACACAAACCCCAAGGAAGTTAATGGCCAATTAGATTTTCTAGTGCCCTCTTTCCCCTCTCTTCCTTTCATGTCACTGATGGCTTTAAACATCCTTTTCCTCTTTCCTCCCAAAAGAAACACCTCCAAAGATGAGCTACAGGTAAACCACGGAGCTCATACCACCTCTTATGCCTCACTCTGGCACAAAGCAACCTCCGATTCGCCAGTTCCCTCTGCTCATACCTGTCCATCTTTACGTGGAACTTTTTGTGTTTGTGTACGCAGCACGTGCTAGGGATGGAAGCCAGAGCCTCACACGCGCTAGGGGTGTGTTCTACCACTGAGCTGCACTCTCCGCCCTCAATGGAAATTCTGTGTGCCCAGATTCGTAGGAACGCATTGGCTTCCCCATGACTATCTCACCACAGACGCCCAGGACAAATATTCTCTTGCTTTAGTATGACGGAAAACCATCTGGAGAGCTTTAAAGTGTATGCTGGGCATGGCGGTGCACATTTGTCATCCTAGTATGTGGGAGGCTGAGACAGGAGGATTGCAGGCTTGAGGCCAGTCTCAACAACTTAGCAAGACCTTTAGCAACTTAGTGAAACCCTATTTAAAAAAAATGGTAAGAATATAAAATAAAAAGGGCTAGGGTTGTAGTTTGGAGGTTGAGTACCCTTGGGTTCAATCCCTGGTACAAATAAAATAAAGTGAAATAAAATAAAATAAAAACAGACATCCCAAGAGAGTTGGCTTCTGCAACTCAGAGGCAGAACATAAACATCTGTACTTTTTTCCTAGCACCTCGGGGAGTTCGGATGTGAATAGACAGGAGCCTTGGCCCTGTGTGGAATATGGAGCATCAGACCCGGGCTTTTCCCAGGCAGGATGAGCTCAGCTGTGCGTGATCTCACCAGGAAGCCATGGACCGTAAGAGGGTTAACAGGAGCCCCTGGTTACCGCAGCGGTGAGTCTCCTAACACATGATTCTGAACATGACAGGCACGTACGGACAATACCTCCCGCCATCCTTATAAAGGCCTCCTTCTCCAAGTCACCAGGTCGAGCAGGAAAGCAAACATGTCCACAACACAGAAATTTCCACTGATGAACTCACAAAGACTTAGTTCCTATCCCCAAACTCTCTCCTTGCCTACGAGCTTGACAGAAGTCCTAACCCCATGCTTACATCAGCCTTGGTGATTGTGAACGCTTGCTTGCATTTTTTATTTTCTTGTCAAATGCATGGCAACGTCAAGTCACACGTCTTAAAAAAGATACAACTTTGTGCAGCTCCAGGAAGCGATGCTGAAAAACGGTGTGTTCTCCCTCGGAGCTGCAGGCATACAGGATGCTGCTAATGACTCAATATGACACATGGGAACAATTGCTTTGCAAATTTAAAATACTACCATGGATGCACCTGTTTCTGGCAAGATTGAGGATAGAAATAAACCCAAAGTGTCCTCCACAAACACCTAGAAATGATGGCCAAAATAAGCCAATAACAACAAAAAAACATTTTAATGCAGGTACGAGCTTGTCACAAAGAAAGAAAATCATTAATAATGTGGAAGCCATAACCTGGAGCCCTAAACGCCTAAACTGTTTGAGGCCACTTTGGGAGTGAACCACGGTCTCAGGTCCTCCTGGGGGCAAAGAGGAGGCTGTGGGCCATAGGAGGCAGGAGACAAATTTCTGCAAATATGAAACTAATGGAATTCTGTCCCTATCTAATCGGGAAGAACAGGAGAAAAAAAAAAATCCATCCAGCAACACAGAGAGACAAAGAGGATGCTCACGGATTTCTGCATGGTCTCTGAAGCAAAAACATATTTTTGCCCAGAAAATTAAAAACCTGGAGCCTGCCCCTTGCATAATCTGAGGCCTGAGCTTCCTCTTTCTGTGTGAGTTAGGAAAACCACAACTGGATGTCATTAAAAAAGTGGTTGGAAGCTGGGTGTGGTGGCGCACGCTTATAATCCCAGCATTCGGGAGGCTGAGACCGGAGGATCCAGGTTCGTGGCCAGCCTCAGCTACCTAGTGAGGCACTCCGCAACTTAGTGAGACCCAGTTTCAAAATAAAGAATAAAAAATAGGGCTGGGGGTATAGCTCAGAGGTAGAATGCCCCTGAGTTCAATCCCCAGTACCGCAAAAAAAATAAATAAATAAAAAGTGGTTGGAGGCTAACGGTACTCCCAAAGGAACTTACAAAAGTCAATGAAAAAAACCACTCTGCAAAGACGTTTCCATGATCCAGGACCCAGAAGATCCTTAAGGAAAAACCTACTCTGCAGAGAAGAGCTGGTGCTAAAAAGTTACAAAGCCTAAGAGAAAAGAATGCTCTATCAATAAAAGTCATCGGACGCTGAGAACAGGGAGAGATGTGACCTTTATATGCAGACTTGCCATTTAAAATGCATGCCCTACCTGATCACAGACCCAAAAGAAGAAATTAAAACTCTGGGAAAAAGACCACATATAACAAAGTGAAAACAGCCACATTCAAAAGAACTCACTAGAACGGAAAGACAAAAACAACAGTCATCTCAATTAAAAGCTCAACAGACAAGTTAAACAGCAGGTTATCAAACTCCGGGAATCGTCTATAAGGGAGATTATCGATCTGAAACACAGAGACCTTGGAATGGACAACAGGAAGCAGAGTGAGAGAGCCAGGAAGATCAATAAGAACAAAGACTATGCACCTAATAACTATCAGAGCAGAATAAAACAATAGGAGGGAAGGACACATTTGAAAACAATGGTTGCCAAAAACTTCTCAGAAATAATAATTTCAAAAAAAAAATGTTCCCTCTAAAAGAGCACTCCAAAACTTATGTAAAATGACACAACTATATCATACTGAGCCAAAAAAACACCGAAGACTAAATATATATATATATATATATATATATATATATATATATATATATATAGAGAGAGAGAGAGAGAGAGAGAGAGAGAGAGGATATATATAGGCAACAAGAAAGAAAAAACATGAAATGCTACTATTATATGCACTTTTTTTTTTTTTTTTTTTTTTTTTGCGGTACTGGGGATTGAACTCAGGGGCATTCCAACTCCGAGCTATACCCCCAGCCCTATTTTTTATTCTTTATTTTGAAACAGGGTCTCACTAAGTTGCGGAGTGCCTCACTAGGTAGCTGAGGCTGGCTCCAGACTCAGCCTCCCAAATGCTGGAATTACAAGCGTGCGCCACCACGCCCAGCTTCATATAATGCTTTTATAATGCTTTTGGACCACATAACAGCTAATAATTCTTTAAATGGGTGGAAACAGTCTTCTTTTTTTTTTTTTTTTTTGGTATTGATCCCAGGGGCATTCTACCTCTGAGCTACACCCCCTATTTTATTTTTATTTGGAAACAGTGTCTCTCTAGACTGATGAGAGTTTCACTACTTGTTGAGGCTGTCCTTGAACTTGTGACCCTCCTGTCTCAGCCTTCCAAGTACTGGGATTATAGGTCTGCACCACCATGCCCGGCTTGGAAGCAGTCTTAATGGAGTAAATGCCAAAGAGAATAAAAATTTCCATCAACCTAGAAATTTAAATGCAATTCAACTTCTCTCTCTGGAGTCAGAACAAAACTAAGACATTTTTACATATGACTAAAAATCCCACAGATCCTAAGCGAAACTATACTAAGGAAAGAATCAAAGGGAACCCATTTCCCTTTCCAAAGGAGAATCCAGATTAAAGGAGTGTGATATGAAAAGCAATGGTGAGCAGAGGAATGAATAGGAATGGTGGGAAATATAAGCAATCATTGATTGATTGAGAGAGAGAGAGAGAGAGAGAGAGAGAGAGAGAGAGAGAGAGAGAGAGGGAGAGAAACAAACTAGAATGCTAGTGAGAGTCAGGCATGGTGGCGCTTGCTTGTAATCACAGTACTTGGGAGGCTGAGACAGGATTGCAGGTTTGCGGCCAGCCTCAGCTACTTAGTGAGGCCCTCCACAGAATTAAATAAAGATAGGGCTGGGGGTATAACTCGGAGGTAGAATCCCCTGGGTTCAATCCCCAGTGCTGCAAAAAAAAAAAAAAAGAAAGAAAGAATAATACCAGTAATTGATTTGGGACCCCCAAAGGTGAAGATGAAATTATAGTAAAACAATAGCACAAAAGATGATGGAGGTAAACCAAGTCACAGCATTCTAAAGTCCTTTGTCCAATGGCTAGAGAAGATATACAGATAAACTGGAGTTTCAATCAGCCATAAAGAAGAACGACATCATGTCCTTTGCAGGAAAATGGATGGAACTCGAGAATGTTAGACTAAGTGAGGTCAGTCAGTCTCGGAAGAGTCAAGGGCCCAATGTCTTCTCTCATATGTGGAAGCCAGAAAGAAAACAGGAAACAAATAGGACCTCCAATAAATGAGGAGAGGGACCAGTAGAATAACGGGAGGGGGTTGGGGAGGGAGGGGATAAAGGAGGCCAGATGAAGGACACAGTTCACGCTACGTCCACATAAGAAGGTATCACCACCAACCACTTCACCAATATGGGTGGGAAAGGGTGGGTAGTGGGGTGAGATCCAGAGGAAACACACCGAATGCTAGATCCAGCACTTTGTATGTCTGGATCACTTAGAACCATACTATGATGTAATAGTTACAATGCACCAATGAATGAATGAAAGAAAGAAAGAAAGAAAGAAAGAAAGAAAGAAAGAAAGAAAGAAAGAAAGAAAGAAAGAAAGAAAGGAGAGAGGGAGGGAGGGAGGGAGAGAGGGAGGGGGAGGAAGGAAGGAAGGAAAGAAGGGAGGGAGGGAGGAAGGGAGGGAGGGAGGGAAGGAGGGAGAGAGGGAGGGAGGAAGGAAGGAAGGTAGGTAGGTAGGTAGGTAGGTAGGTAGGTAGGTAGGTAAGGGAGGAAGAGGCATTTTCTCCAGCTGGTCTCTGAAGAGGAAGTCAAAGACTCCTCCTCAGACAAAGCTCAGGCTTGTGCACTTGGAAAGGACGCCCTCGCCCCACCTGCTCCAGGCACTGTGACCCCTGAGGGGCATCCATGGAAGGAACAAGCAAGCACCAGAAAGCCTGTGCTGGCAGAAGAGTCCCTGATTTTGGTCAACATGTCCATCTACAAGTCTCTGGAAGAAGAGTTGGGCTTCTCAATGTGCATGTTACATACCAAGCCCTGAGCTGCTGCTAGGAGCAGTAGTAGATGGATTTTTTAAATTCTCCTTAATATGTAGTGACCATAAATAAAATGGCGTGTGATCCCACAGCCCAAATAATCCCTGCTGACATTTGAGAGTGTGAAGGTAACACATGTGCGTGGTTAGAAATGCAAACAGAACCAAAAGGGTGGAAATGAGAGCCAGGGGTCTCCTTCCTTCTGCTAGATAACCACTGATCACAGATTCCAACGGTTCTTCCAGAAAAGAGATTACACTAGTATCAGAATAGACGTTCTTCTCCAACATTTTTCTCCCCAAAAGAAATCGTATTGTATTCAGTTTTGTAGCTTGCATTTTTTTTTTCTTGATATACCCTGCAGAATTTTCCACACCTCCGTTTCAAAAGCCACCTTGTTCATTTAAGGAGGCTTGCAGTAGGGAAGGATTCCTTGTTTGTTTTTGAGACAGGGTCTCACAATGTTGCCAAAGCTCAACTGGAACTCCTGGGCGCAAGTAATCCTCCTGCCTCAGCCTCCTGAGCAGCTGGAACTACAGGCCAAGTGCAACCACACTTGGTTATGAATCACACTTTTAATTAAAAATGAGTACAATATGCAAGCTCAGCAGACCTTCCTGAGAAGCCCTGGCCAGGAAGACAGGTGTATTCCCAGGGAACACTCCGTGGTTACCAGGTCAAGCCATGCTAAGGCCTTGGAAGTACCCTTCATTTCTACCCTACCAAGCAGAGCCCAGCAAACCCTCAACATTACCTGTACGTAGACACAGCGGTCACAAGTCAAATAAATGACTAGTCCTACCCAGACTCTTTGCCCACCTGCAAGCGTCTCCTGTTAACCGCCAGGGGCAGAGAATTATGCTTGGCTTTACCTCTGAAAATCCTGTGCCCAGAGGCAAGTCATTCGCTTGCAAGGCATCCTGTGTAGACCACCAAATGACCACTCATCCATTTGCAGTCTTGGCTCAAGGCCAAAGTCAAGGAGGCAGCCCAGAGGCCCTCTGGATGCTGACCGCAGCCTCTTCCCCCTCCCCTCTGGGCCGCACTCCTCTGCAGATTTGGGGCAGGATGGTAAATGGCTCCTGAGATAATGTTGCTACTGATTTGCCTGGAGCATCATTTTGCACTGTCACTCACCTCATAATTGGAAAAGGTTTGCCTGCTAATGAACCTACGCTATCCTTCATCTAATTATCTCTGAAGACCTCAGCAGTCTCCTCCTCTCTAGCTGCAGTGCAGAGATCTGCAGGTGGAGAGGTGTGTGATTTTGTTTGTTTGTTTTTTGTAGTACTGGGGATTGAACTCAGGGGTATTTACCTCCAAGCTATACCCCCAGCCCTATTTTTTATTCTTTATTTTGAAACAGGGTCTCACTAAGTTGCAGAGGGTCTCACTAGGTAGCTGAGGCTGGCCATGAACCCGGATCCTCCAGTCTCAGCCTCCCAAATGCTGGGATTACAAGCGTGTGCCACCAAGCCCAGCTTGTGATATTGTTTTTGTTTTGGCTTTTCAGTGTTTTTTTGGGGGGGGGTTACTGGGGATTGGCTCAGGGGGGCATTCTACCTTTGAGCTAAACTCCAAGTCCTTTTTATTTTTTATTTTGAAATTGGGTCTTGCTACATTGCTGAGGCTGGCCTCGAACCTGAGATCCTCCTGTCTCTGCCTCCCATGTATGGGGATTACAGGCGTGTGCCATGAGGCCCAGCTTGTGATATTGTGACAGAGCAAGAAATACACATTTGGGTCTTCAGTTCTAGTTTTAGAGCTCCTAAAACCCTTATGAAGGTTCTAAGTCATCCAAGTGATAAAGAAGTTCTATTATTCATAAGAAGCCCCTTCCCAACAGGCCTGCGTTGATTTTAAAGAGGTGAATTTTGGAAAGCCCTTAAGGATGGGGAGGGGGGGGGATACTGGTTGCCAGGGAGCCTATCATGTGATAAGAGGATTGGAACCTGCAGCCGTATACACTCTCTGGGCCTAAAAGGAGGGGAGAGGGGCTGCAGGTTGAGTGGATTACCAACCTGTCAGTGATTCAATCAAGCATGCTTGCATAACAAAGTCAACATAAACCCCCAGAAGGACAGGGTTCAGAGCTTCCTGGTTTGGAGAAGTGGAGGTGCTGGGTGGGTGGTGCATGCCCCTCCCTCATACCTTGTACTACCTGTATCTTATGTGCCACTGTTACTGATTAGGTCCTTTAATAACACATGGACTTGGACTTGGGGGGCTGAGACAGGAGGATCACAGGTTCGAGGACAGCCTCAGCAAGTAGTGAGACTTTCAGCAACCTAGGGAGACCCTGTTTCAAACTGAAAACAAAATACGGCTGGGGCTGTTGCTCGGAGGTAGAATGCCCCTGGGTTCAATCCATGGTACCAATAATAATAATAATAATAATAATAATAATAATAATAATAATAATAAACAGCAACAACAACAACAGATAGAAAAGCTGGTAAGTAAACTGTTTCCCTCAGTCTAACAAGCCTTTCTAGCTAATGATCAAAACTGAAGAGGAATCGTGGGAATCTCTGCTTTATTGCCCATTGATCAGACACCCAGGTGACTACCTGAACTTGCAATTGGCGTCTGAAGTGGGGGAATTCTCAGGGGTTGAGCCCTTCACCTGTGGAAGCTGATGCTATCTCTGAGCTGAGGGTGACCATTGTATTGAATCATAGGCTGTTTAGCTGATGTTCCCGGAAAATTGGAGACTTGCTTGGTGTGGGGAAAACCCGATAATTTGGTCCCAGATGTATTCTTTGTTGACAGCGTAGAGAAAGAGTTGGTTTTCCTATGCTGGAGGGAAAGAGTAAACCTGTGATGGATTCTTGCTCCTGTTCTGGTCCCTTGGCAAGTCAGGTGGTCTCTGCCCAGCAGACAAGTCCTAGGGATGAAGGGAGTTGGGAACAGAGACTCATATAGATGGATGGCCCTGGATATAGAGACCCTTGGGGGTGTCCCTCCAGAGCTCACCCCCACGCTTCTTGTATCTTCTGAGGCCTGCCCCCAGGACATGGGCAAGCTGGGGACACAGGCGTGCTCCACTGTGCTTCCTGGGGGTTAGGGCACGACGGGAACAAGCAGGCACAAATCACCAACTGCCAGATTCTCCGGTTTGACTGTTCTCCTGAGCTGAGGATATAGCAATGTGGGTGCCCTTAAGAGGCTATGGTGCAGAGAAATTGCGAAGGCAGATGTGCAGGGAAGACAGGCACCAGAAAGCAGAAAGGAGAGGTGCTGGCGGGGAGCCGGGAGGAATAAAGAGCCATGTGCCATCAGTTTGGTATTTCTTGACGCTGGGGCCCCACCAGGCTATCTGTATCCCATTGCCCTGGGGTTTGTTTCTGATGAGGTAGAATAGAAGGAATAAAATTTAGGCGGAAAGGAAATGGATTGGGAAGGAAAGGAAGATGTGGTTTTGTTTTAACAGAGCTTGCTCATCCTTAAAAAGCAAGGCCCAGCCGGGCATGGTGGCGCACGCTGTAATCCCAGCGTTCGGGAGGCTGAGACCGGAGGATCCCGGTTAGCGGCCAGCCTCAGCTACCTAGTGAGGCACTCCGCAACTTAGTGAGACTCGGTTTCAAAATAAAGAATAAAAAATAGGACTGGGGGTACTGGGGGTATAGCTTGGAGGTAGAATGCCCCTGAGTTCAAAGTTCAATCGCCAGTACCAAAAAAAAAAAAAAAAAAAAAAAAGCAAGGCCCATTCATAATGGGCTGACTCCATATTGGAAGCCCCTAAGTTGATTTTTCAGAGCTTCATTTGCCCCTCAAAAGGAAGTTATACCTATTGTAAGAAAGACCCCACATCCCAGACTTCCTGTCTCCACTCCCACAGGGTCCTACCTAAAATTTTTTCACCTTTTTTTAAGACCCCAAGGGTGAGGGACCAATATTTTCCCATGTTGCCCCAGGTACCCTATTCCCTGCCCTGGACCCCTAAGTTAGCCCCTTTCCAGATGTGATATAAAAAGGATGATATCTTTCTCTCTCTCTCTCTCTCTCTCTCTCTCTCTCTCTCTCTCTCTCTCTCTCTCCCCCCCCCACCGCCCCCAGCTATGATCACGGAGACTTCTGAGGTGACCTGTGCCCTTCCCCTTAAAATAAAACTTCTGCCTTTGTCCCTGTCTGGCATGTGTTGAAATTCTTTTCACCACGGAGGCCAAGAACCCATGAGAGGTATCATGTTGACCCACGACAGTTTCCTTAGCTCTTCCCTGAAGTGGGCTTCCCTTCCTTTCCACCGCAAGCTCTCTGGTTGGGGACAAAACCACCATTGCCATAAAGTCTTGATGGCTTGGTAGTGTGTCAAGAAAACAGCAGGTGGGGATCATCACCGAAAGGTTTGCTTGGGGCAAGTGATCATCGAGAACAGGTGAGCAGGATATTTTTGGTCCAAAGCAAAGCGAAAAATCCGGAGTCTACTCTGTTGCCTGCTGGAGGATGCAGGGCCATCTCTCCTCCTTTCCCAATGCAGACAAGCAGCCCCCTCTCAAGATTTTGTGACTAAAGGGTGGGAAAGCTGCATTCCTCTGCAAGGAGGGATGCTCTGAGGATGAGGAGTTGGGGCGTCCATTGGCAAGTCAGCCGTAGGGATGCTGAGCAAAGCTTAAAGCATCAGGGAAGGGGGCAATCCTGCAGCTAAACTTCTGTTTTGCAAACAAAGGGACTGCCAGGAGTCACCAATAAAGAGAGAAAACTTAGGCACCCGCCTCCTACTGCCTTCAAAACCTTACTTCCAAGTAATCTGCCAGGAACAACTCTGGAAGGATAGGTGAGCCCTGGGGGATGAGCAGAGGCATCCTAGGAGGAGGATGTGGTGGTGGTGGTGGTGCTTTCTGGTCTGGCCATACCTAGCAAGAAACACCCCCTGCCCCTTCCCCACTGAAAGGAGGAAGCACAAGCGGGCTCCACCCCAACTGAGAAATAAGCAAACAGGGCAAAGGGTGCGGTGTTCAGGACCCCGTCATTCCTAGTTCTTTCCCCTGGGACTACAATAAGTGAATTTTATCCCCCAAATGAAGCTAAGGAATGTTACAGGGCTGCCGATCAAATAAACTGGGGGTGGGGGGTGCACAACCCAAATAAATCTCAAATGTAGTGCAAGAGAAAAATGGAAAGCAAAACACAGCAGAGAGGAGAGGAGGCGGCAAAATCTTTTTTGAGAAGGAAATGCTGGGGCAATTAAACCAGATGCTGGAGTGGCATTCTTGAAGGGGTTGGGGGAGTCACAGGAATGTAATTAAATGAACCGTATACATTATTTTAAATCTCATTCGCATTAATGCCATAAATATTCCACTTAATTCATCATTGAATTTGCCAGCAAAGCTGCAGGGTAAAACTTCAGCCCAAAGTTTAATTACACCCAGGCAGAGTGGAACATTTTTCATGTCCCCGAGAGATGTCACGGGAGAAAACTAGAGATTTCATAATGGCCCGGGTGACAGGCACCTTTCTGAAAGCAGCTGCAATCCATTGGAGGATTCCCTAGGAGGCCAGCCGGTTCCTGGGAGCTCCTGAGGTTGTCCAGCAAACGCCAGGGAACTTGCAAAGTGAGACAGGGTCTTATGAAAAAGCTGTTCAAATCCAGTGACATCCATCCCCCCTCCACCTCCTCATCTCTCTCTTGAACGCACAACCACAGCCAGCCATATTTATCTGTCTGCTATCCGACCTCAAGCAGCTCTGATGGATTACCCTGTTTCCATGTGTATATTAATTAATGATGATCCGCCCTGGAGTCGGGGTTTCTTTTCAAATTCATTTCTTTCCTTTTTCTTTAGAGCATTTTCAGTGCTTACTATTGGCACTGCCTTCTGCGGAGGTCAAAGCTAAACCTTTTTCCAACTCTGCCACCTTGAGACATCACCAGGCTGTGCTCTGCCCCAAAACCTCTGGATCACGGGGTGGAAATATAGGTTGCATTGTGATGGTCAAATAAAGAATAAGCAGGACACTTGTAGAGAGAAGTGGGCACTGACCAAATGTCTCATAAAAAGGGCCGGCTTGCCCTGGCCCCCAAGCCAAAGGTAAGTGCAAAAGAGCCAAGGAAACAAGCTCTTAAGCTCCAACCACCTGACTCAGAAAATAGTCCTAGCAAGGCTACAATCACAGAAACTTAGAGCCTATAAGACCCTTTTTTGATTTTTAAAATTATTATTCTATTTTTATGCTACTAGAGATCTCACCCAGGGGTATTCTACCTGTGAGCTACACCACCCCCCCACCCCTGCCAGCCCTTTATTTTTGAAACAGGGTCTCACTAAGTTGCTGGGGCTGGCCTCAAACTTGTGATCCTCCGGTTTCAGGCTCCCAAGTTATTGGGATTATAGGCATGCAGCACCACACCCAGCCTATAGAAACCTTTCTAAATGCCCTGTGCTCACAGCCACAAAATAAGCCTGGATCCTCCTCAAGCGCCCAACAGGTGCAGGCCCTTGGCTCTGAGGGGGGCCAGGAGGAAATGCAGAGTGTCTCACTGGATTAGATAAAACCTAATTAAGCCTATCTCACCCAAAGAGTCCAAAGAATCATTATTCATCATTAAGCAACACTCCGTTTTTCTTTATGTCATTGTCAGCCCCGAGTTACACTGAGAAACACCGGTGGGTGTCCGGGGTGTACTTTTGAGAGAAAATGCTGGAAAGGGCTTCTGATCAATCGTTCATGTCTTTCCGATCTCAATCCAGCTCCTCAGCTCCGCCTGCGGAACGCTCATCACACTGAGTCTTTGAACAGTAATTCACAAGGCAAAATTATCGGCGGCTTTATAATACACGGCCCATTTTCCTGACTCCTTTGAAGGGTGGACAATCAGACCCTCAAATGTGATTATTTTCAGACGGGTCCAGTGGCATATTAAAATGGGCTAAAAAGGGAAAAAGAGGCCCAAGCCTTTCCTTCGCAATCAGCCTGTGATGCTCAATTGGAAGCCACCAATTATTTTCCCCCCAATTATTCATGAAAGGTAATCAAGGTGGGAGAAAAATCAGAAGGTGGGCAAGCCAGAGAAATTGCAGGTAATTTTCCGAATGCAAGAGACCTTTCTAGCCGCCCGACTCCGGTACTTGTCCAGGGCTTCAGGAAAAATGTGGGCAGAGACCTGGGACCGGTGTGCTTTCTTCCTGCCTCATGGTGGACTCTTACTTCCATATCAGGGTGAGTGGCTAGCCTGGACCTGGTTTCTATTTTCTTCTCTTGTTGTTGTTTTTTTGTTTTGTGGTACTGGGAATTGAACCTAGGAGCATGCTACCTCTGAGCTATACTCCCAAGCCTATTTTTTAATTTTTATTTATTTATTATTTTTGGAGGATTGAACCCAGGGGCATTCTACCTCCAAGCTACACCCCCAGCCCTACTTTTTATTCTTTATTTTGAAACAGGGTCTCACTAAGGTGCAGAGGGCCTTACTAAGCAGCTGAAGCTGGCCGCAAACCTGTGATCCTCCTGTCTCAGCCTCCCACGTACTGGGATTACAAGCGTGGACCATCATGTCTGGCTATTTTTTTTTTTTTTTTTTTTTAATTTGGAACAGGATCTCACTAAGTCGCAGAGGGCCTCACTAAGTTACAGAGGCTGACCTCCGACCTGCAATGCTCCTGTCTCAGCCTCCCAAGTACTGGGATCACAGGCATGCACCACCACATCCAGCTTGATTTCTACTTTTAAGATGGCACCAGAGGGTGTCCCTGTCTGGAAGTGGGGCTGCTCTTTGCACACTTTCAACTCTGCCACGCCGGTATCATCACTTTTTGCTGCTACTGTGGCAAGGGGGTCTTGGCGCTTTGCTTTTCTTGGGGATTTCAGGACAAAGGATATTTTCTTCACATATTTCAGAAAAAAAGAAGCAAGGTTCTCAGCCCCTGGGGCCTCCTCGATGTTAGAACACTGAGCCTGCCCCAGCCTCCGGGGCTGTTCCTGCTTTTTCCTCTTGGTCTGATATTTTCTGCCTTCAGACAACTCCCATGCCCATGGCTTCTCCCCGTTCTTCGGCCAGGCCTTATGCATGTGCCGTCTTATTAGTGAACAGTCTCAGTATCCCATTTAAAGCATCAACATTCTCCAAACTCTCTTTCCTGCTGAATTTCCCCCGTGTCTAGACTATAGGTAGGGAAAACAGCAAAGCATTTTCCCCTACTCTCACACAACGATCAATACACAATGCTTCTGTGACTCTTGGTCCCTCCAAAAATGTGTGGGGATCTGTCCTCACTATCAAGCAGTCACTCCTGCAGAGGACACCAACTCATGCCCTCTAATTCAATGCAACTCTGAGACTCCCTGGGTTGTTGTTGTTGTTTTTAATTATTATTTTTTATTTTTTATTTTTTGCAGTACTGGGGATTGAACCCAGGGGCCTTCTGTTACCAAGCTATACCCCCAGCCCTATATTTTTATTCTTTATTTTAAACAGGGTCTCACTAAATTGCAGAGGGCCTCACCAAGTAGCTGAAGCTGACCGTGAACCCTCGATACTCCTGTCTCAGCCTCCCAAGTACTGGGATTCCGAGTGTGTACCACCACGCCCGGCTCAACTCTGATACTCTCAATCTGGAGATAATGGCATAAAAGACTCAAAGAGAAGTCAGTCAAGGTCCGACTTTATCCCCTTGGCCAACTCCGTCCCAGCAGGATCTCTTGTTCCCTTAAATAGTAACACATAGATGGTAAGCAACAGGTTACAAGGAAAACACAGACCATGCTCCAGAGAGCTGAGGACCTCAAAATTTCACCCCTGCTCATTCATGTGGGTTGAGAAATGGATGCTACATACTAAGCCAGATGCAACAGTGGGGAAGGGAAGCTGGGGGTAAGTAATATAATTGAGCTTCTAAATGTCACATACGGGTTGCAACTCATACCATGAGTTCTCCATCAAAAAAACAAAAAGCCACAATTAACATAAGCCTTAGAGGGAAAGGGGGGGGGACCAGAGGATGCTGTAATGAGGCTGTATTTTACAGCAGTTCTTATTTTCAACTTAAAAATACCTATGACCCTCCTTTTATCTCCATGGCCTCCCCATAAAGGAGCAAAAGTCATTGCGTTCTCCTGGAGCCCTGGGGCTCTGCATGAGCCTTCCTGACCAGGTCTCACCTCTGGCCCCTGCGTTGACCTCTGGGCTGCAGTATTCCACCGTCCTGAGACCAGCAAGCTTGAAACTAGAAGAGGGACCTGGGGCACAGCATAAGGCCATGGTCCTGGGCCTCCCTATAGTCTGAACAGTAACCCGGGCTCAGTATTCCTAAGAACGTTCACCCTCCCCCAGGCTCCAGATGCAGCATGAGCCTGCTCCACAGCCGATGTGCAGAAGTGACCCAGTTCAGTGCCTTCCTTACGGCTTCACTAATTCCAAGTATTACAGATGCTTCTCGGTACTTGGACTGCATTTAAGCAGGCCTCATAAAAGGCAGAGAGCTTTAAAAATAATAATAATGGTAATAAATGTTCTTTAGGCAGTTACTAGAAAGAGACAATTAAACTCCAAGATCAACAATCTGTTTTACAGCTAATGGGCAGAAGACAGTAAGCTTGCTTGCTTGCTTGCTTTCTTTCTTTCTTTCTTTCTTTCTCTCTCTTTCTCTCTCTCCCCTCTCCCCTCTCTCCTCTCTCCTCTCCCCTCTCCCCTCTCTCCTTTCTCCTCTCTCCTCTCTCTCTCTCTCTCCTCCCTCATTTCAGGCTTATGTCCTAGGGACTGGATGCAGAGCTGTCTACCAAGCTCTTTGTTCCTGCTTGGTGTTTAACAACATGTCACTGCTACACATCCGCTGGGGTAAAATGGTGTTGAAGAACAAGTGTCTGGCCATGTGTCTTTGGTTCTTGGCCCAGTACCTTCAGTTGGGAAAAGAGGAGAGAGAAGATGGAGAGTTACTTTCATAGGGACCTAACAGTCACAGAGAGCTGGCAGGAGAGGGATGGCAGGCTAGTGTTTATCTGCCATACTACTCAAACACCAGCAAGAGCATGCGTACTCCCATTATCCTATCAGAAAGGCCTTCCCAACTTTGGGGACTGGTGGGTACCAGGTTGCTAAAGTGATAAATACATTGACATAATTACATTCTGAAATACTTTTGAGGGCCGTCTCTTTTTCTAACCAGTTACATTTTTTGGTTCAAATAATTTTTTTAGTTTAGAACAGGTGTGTGTGTGTGTGTGTGTGTGTGTGTGTGTGTGTGTGTGTGTGTGTATGTGTGTGTTAGTTACTCAGGACTGAACCCAGGCATTATATCTCTAAGCTATACGCTCAGCCCTTTTTATTTTTATTTGTTTTTAAATCAGGGTCTTCCTAGGTTGCTGAGGCTGGCCTCAAATGTGTCATCCTCCTGTCTCAGTCTCTCAAGTACTGGGATTAGAACAGTTTTAGACACACAGAAAAGTTGTACAGACGGTACGGAGGATCCCCACGCACACCTTACCAGATCACCCTTTGGCTAACAGCACCAATGTGGCACATCACAATAAACAATAAACTAAGCCCCACACTTTATTTGGATTTTACTAACCTTTCCCTAATATCCTTTTTTCTGGTCCAGAAACCCATCCTGAGTCCCACTTTATAGTCAGTCATATATCTTGTTAAGCTTCCTTGGGCTATAACCGTTTTCTTCTTTCTTTTTTTTTTTTTTTTTTTTTGCAGTACTGGGGATTGAACTCAGGGGCATTGTACCTCCAAACTACACCCCCTACACCCCCAGTCCTATTTTTTATTCTTTATTTTGAAACAGGGTATCACTAAATTGTGGAGGGCCTCACTAAGTAGCTGAGGCTGGCCACGAACCCTGATCCTCCTGTCTCAGCCTTCCAAGTACTGGGATTACAAGCTTGTGCCACCATGCCTGGCTTTTTTTTTTTTTTTTTTTTTTTTTTTG
>PVLC010028299.1:0-21131 GCA_004027655.1 Graphiurus murinus
TTTTTTTTTGTCAGTGTTAAATGTCTTTGTATTTGGAAATGCCAGTTTTGTCACGCAGGCTTAATTAAAGCTACCGGATTTAGAGAAAAGGAAGTGTCGCTGGCCAGCTAACCTCTCCGTGCTCGTCAGCTTGAATAGGGCTGAAAATTACCTCCTAATGACTGGGGACGTGTGTACACAGAGTCATATTTTATCCCAATCGCGTTCCGCTCTCACGCAAAGCGCCGATGTGTTTATTTATATAGATTTAATCATCAGCAAGGGCCGCTCTCGTGAAGTGCAGATAGGCAGCTCCGAAGCTGGCGGTGACAGCGGCAGTTCTCAAGTTGCAGGGCAGAGCCTGGCCCCACCAGGCTCCCGCTCTCAGAAATTGCCCTTTGGGCTTAGGCATCGTCGACCTTGGGCTCTTAGAAAAATGATTCGGGAAGCAGTGACAGAGGATACAGAGGGCTGTCTCCTCCGCCAACAGAGCATCCAGTGATCCCGATCGGAAACGGTGCTCCTCCCCAGCAGAGGCCCCAGCTGAGCCCGCTGGGAGAGCGGGGGTCCTCACCTGGCCTGACTTGGAGTGTGTTAAATTCTCATGGAAGGAGCCCCGGGGGGAAGTTGTTTCCCTGGCTTCACAAAGGGCCAGAGGCTCCAAAGGGCTGTGGAGCCGACCTTCTCCCTCCAGCCTCTGGTCCCTTCCAGCACCTGGGGAAGTGCCTCTCTGCCCCTGACCACCCCCTCCCTGCACACCTGACCTCTGGTCTGGGAACTCAGCTCCCAAAGGCTCCGGTGCTCTGGAAATGTCTGCATAATCTGCTGTCAAAGACTGTCAAACAAACACTTGACTTCATCCACCCCAGCTCAGTAGCTCCATCAAAACACCAGAAGGGAAGAGAGGAGGGGAGAGCCATCCTCCTGAGGAAGTGAGGTCCTCAGGTGAGGAGGCCCAGGGAGGAAGGGCCCTTCCCAAGCAGAGGCCTAAGGCCCGTGGGGGTGCGGGCGCCAAATGCCGGAGAAATGCACAGCGTGAGACAGGGGGAGTGGAAGCATTTCACATTTCTGTTTTCCCTCATGGACACAGAGACACCAGTCCAAACTGTGGTTCAGAGTACAGCGCAAAAAGTTTGCTAAGCGTTTGAGAAAGTGCAAGTGTCTTACTGTCGGATTAGAGGGGGTGGGGCTAAACCAGGAGCAAGGTGTGTGTAGCGGAATCCTTTAAGATTATGCTCTGTTTATGCTGTTTCTAAAAACAATTTAGACTTTGACTCATAGACCAAGCATTTATAGTATCAGTCTTGGTCTTTAAACAAAACACAATGTAAAACCATCCCCATCTTCATAGATTTGACCATTGGGTGATAATAAAAGACACGACAGCATTTACAGTATGTTCATGTTCTACAGAATTCACGATTTCTTATCGTGATAAAATCACATTAAAAGCTAAACAACAGATGTATTTTATTTGGACCCAGATTATTTTAAAGATGTTCTTTTTCATATTTTTTTTTCAAAAATTATGCAGGAAAAGTTTTGCATTGTTTTTGTTTTTTGTTTTTTTTCTAGAGACTTAACGTTTAAAAACTCAGTTAAGAGATCAGATCCAAAGGTACCGGGCTGTGCTGCCACCAGCACCCGGGCTTACAGCACCATTTCCCGCTGCATTAGCATATTTTGGCTGAGGTATTGTTTTACTCTGACCTGTATAATAAGTGTCACATTAGCAACACAACAAATCAAACGTTTGTTAATTTCCCTGGCTTTCCCACACAGCTGCTGGTGCTATCATGTCACCAGATTTTAATTAATATGGTAAGTAACACTTGCAAGACAACAGCCTGGTTTTTTTCCCCTCTGTGCGTGAGGGTCTCTGTGCCGCCTGTGTGCATGTGTGCACACGCCTGAACTGGCCTGCACACACGTGTGCAGATAGGACCAAAAAAAGGGAAGAAAACACGACATGTATAAGGGCCTTTTGCAGCAAATTATGGTCACTAAAAACATGCATGGGCCCACACAATCCTATTTGCAAATAAAATTTTATTTACACT
This sequence comes from Graphiurus murinus, assembly GCA_004027655.1. NCBI lineage: Eukaryota > Metazoa > Chordata > Mammalia > Rodentia > Gliridae > Graphiurus > Graphiurus murinus. The sequence goes on from PVLC010028299.1 coordinate 2,040, forward strand.
ATTTTTTTCTTCTTCTGGATCAAAGACCACCATGCCCCAAAGCATAAATAAAAATCAGAAGACCACATAATAAACACGTTCATTTGCATACCTGGGTGGTTGTGTGTCTAAGGTTTTAGCGTTTAAGAGAGAGGCTGGATACTTCTGTCTTCAGAGAGACTTAATTTTAATTTCTCTGGCCTCTAAGGGAGCAGTAACAAACATATCTCAGACTTAGTATATTACAAGGGGTTTCCTGGCAAGGTGCTGGCTGACCGCCATGCTCTAGGGCGGGTTGAAAGCGCCATCTATTGGCACAATCTGGAAATGCAGCTGAGCCTGGAGAGGAAAATTCCTCAGCCTGCTCTATCGTTGCAGATGAGGGGGTTGATTTAAAACAGCTCAAATGCGTTTGTTATTTTTTTCAAAAAGGCAATATCTGACTTCAGATAAGCTGCATGATGTAAAATATTACCTTAGAATGAATGCATTTAACTTCAGATATTTATAAAAGGTGGATTTCATGAATGACACTAATAGAAAGTAAGTTGATAAATACTAATGGTAGAAAACCTTGAGTTATTTCTGGAGAGAAAATTTCAACAAGAAAATTACAATTCTCTCTCTCTCTCTTTCCCTCTCTCTCTCTCTCTCTCTCTCTCTCTCTCTCGTGTTCTGACCTAGAACATTCTAGAGAGAAGAGAATCTCTTTCTCCGGAAAATGGCAAGCCGGGGCCCTTCTAAACTGCTGTAATGCTTCCAAGCCTTCTTACTGCAGTTAAACATTTCTCCTTCTGTTGCAAAATACAGGATTTCCCTCAAGACTCCCAGGCTATAATACTCCACCCGCAACCGGCAGAGCACAGATGCAAGGTGCCCCCGCCATCCCAAGGAACGGCCCTGCCTCTCTCCACTGCTAAGCACAGGAGCCTTTCCACACATGCAGCAGGCTCCCTCGCCGAGCAAACAGACCCACCGAGGCACCGCCTGTGACAGCGCGGCGCGTGGCCCCGTCTCCTCGAGGTCCCAGCACATCTGTGGCTGTGCAGATGCAGACACAGACGTCTCTGCCTTCACTGAGTTGTGCAAATGAGGCTGCCATGTCGTGCAGGTGGTGGTTCAGAGGTGGAACTGGAAGCCCCGGGCCCCATGGCTTGCCTCGTCTCCACAGGTCAGAGAAGCCACAGTCACCGCACTAGAGAGTGGGCAGACCACAGTGGGGACAGGAGAGCCAGGCCAGGAACTCCAGGAAGAGTCACACAGCACCAAGCACCTGGCCCGCCGGGCGTGGCAGAATGGCCTGCCCATAGCCTCGCACAGGAAGCTTCTGGGACTTCTGGAGGGACATTCGGGGTTCTCTGCTTCTGGTGACCCCCGCCACACAGGCTTCTGAGCATCTGACTCCCAAAGGGCTCTGGTGAGGTCATTTGGTCACCCCAGCTGCACCAGGGACCTGTGTACCTTGCAAGAAGCTGCACGGGATGGGGACCAGGACAACGCCATCGCGCCACTCCGCCTGGGCCTTTTTGTTCTAAGTGGAGTCACTGCCTTCAGCAGAAGCAGTCCCTTTCCTGTCCTGCTCTCAAGCCCGCTAAGAAGGTGATCTTGCAGGTTGGCTGCAGTGGGGAGGGCTGCCAGAGGGTTGGGGTGTTGTTGGCCTGCCCCCAGACAAATGCCAGCCCAAGATGGCTGCCAAGGATCCCCTCAAAGAACCAGGTTTCGATTGCTTTTGGAGCAATTGCAAGTAGGAACCAGGTGTCCAAGAAGCAAGGACTCTTCCGTGGCCAGAGGGGGCTGGACATCGCGGTACCACAAGATCTTCTCAGAATAGAATCCTCAGGTGACGGCACAGGCAGCTACGAGCTGAGCCACCAGATTTCCACGTTACAAGTCAAGACCACACATGTTACTCTGACCAAATATGGCGGAAGAGACCCATCAGGACTGAGCTAAAGGAAAGCTTGAGCCGCCAGTGTGGACAGAGAAGTGGTTGAGAGGGAGCCAGGGGAGGGGGCGAAGAAGAGGAAGGAGGAGAGAAAGGAAAAATACAGCAGGGCAGGGGAAGGATGGAAGAGGAGGGAAAGGCAGAGGAAGGGAGGGGAGGAGGAGGAGAACATCTGTCTACAGGGCCAGAAATGACCAGAGTCCGGTCTAAGTAGCAAAAAGAGGATAAAATAAGATAAACCTGCTTGTCATCCGAAAGAGGATTTGGATCCTGTAAAGCCCCCTCTTCGTTCGCCACCAACCACCAAAATAACACCATGCACGTGTGCATACACACACATGAGCACACGAATGCACGCACACACACCCATCCACACATGTACACACACATGCATGCATACACACACACCCATCTGCATACCCGTGCGCACACCCATGCGCATAGACACACACGCAGCAGAGTGAGATGGACTCCCAGCCCGTCAGGCCCTGTGGTGTCTGGCTACAGGTCCCTGGTGCTCCCGGGGAGAGGCACCTCGACTCCTAGGCGGCCCTCATGCTTCCCTGGGAGCAGAGGTCTGGAGACCAAGCTTGCCTTCAGGAATGTGGGCAGGCATGTGGGTGGGCATGCTCACAACAGTACTTAAAGTGAATGTAAGGCTTCCTGGTTATAGGACACCCCTCTGTCTGTGTACTACTGAGAGGAAAGACGTGGCCAGTGTCGATGCAAATTGCCAGGGATGCTAAGATGCATCTAATTTTAAAACTATTAAATGTGAAAATTATCTACCTTAGCATAAATGAAGTACTAGTTACCAAGTATTCAGAAATCCAATAGAGGTGGGATGACATTACATTACCCTAACCAGGTGTGCTGTCAAGCCTGGAGAGAGTTCAAGCAAAGGTTAAACACCTTCTGTGATGTCCCACCATCTAATATCTATGAGCTGGAAGCTAAGTCCAAAAAACAATTATTAAAAAATTATTTTAAAAATCTCTCATTCCAAAGAGCAAATATTAACATTCATCCCAAACTTTGGAGTAACAGTCGTGTTTGTTGCTCTGAAAGGCCAGGGTCATCGGCAGGTCACAGCTGATCAAGACCAGGAGGACAGCGGGCGTCAGCAGGACACGGCTGTGTGCACCGAGGCGGCCTCTGCGTCACAAACGCAAGCAGGAATGGAAGAGGAGGGACAGGGGAGCAGCAGTACAGGCAGCAGAGACGCCCCCAGAGTTACGGCTCCATCATCATTGTCCAGGGGCAAAGAAAATGAGAAGAGAGGGAAAAGAAAGTATCTCTGACGTCCTCTCCGGGCAGCATAAGGAAACACAGCAGACCTGCAGGCACAGGGCCCCGCCATGGCTTTGGCAAGGTGGCCTCCCTGCTGGAGATGGCCAGAAGACTGCAGGCTGCGGGTCAGGGGCTGGGGGTGGGGGGCAGCACACGGGGCAGGAGAGCCGTGCGCTGGCTCAAGGCTTTGCTTGGGTGGCTGGGTAAATGCCTGCTACACTGTACTTGCATGCAACAATGAGCAGGGCTCTTTGTCATTTCGCTGACCTATTTGGCTGCTGCAAAAATATCAGAAGAAATTGATTTTGATGGTCTGACCAGCAAGGAAGGGGAATACAACCAGAGATGAGTCGAACAAGCTCCAGAGGGGGAACACGAATAGAATCCCACACCGGCGGCAGGTCCTAGTGAGTGAAAGGAGCAAAGCCAAGCCACACACCCTTGCACACATGGCCTCTGGCCTCTGGTGCATTCTGCTAAGGCATTGCTGTCTCAGTTGCCATCGAAAGGTGTCTTTTAACATCCCCCTGGCCCTGGATCCAATTTATAAAATACCCCGTCAAGAAGCAGAGCAAGAGGAAGCAGAAGGAGCAAAGCACGGCTGCTCATGTTCGAGCCACGCGTCATTCACGTGTAAGTGGTGGGCGAGGGCCAGCAGCCCAGTGTTGGAGGTCCTCCGTGCTCTCGCCAACGGGTCTGGCGTGATTCAGCACCCAGAGCATACGGTCCGACTCAAGAGGAAAAGAAAAAAGGGGCTTTCTACCCTCTTCCATGACACAGCTTGCCCCCGCTAATCCTAGTGATTACACGGGGACTAGACATGTCATTAATCTCACTTCTTGTGCCCAGTTGATTTCAAACAAGTAGGAGGTGCGTGATTATCCTGAGGACTCGGGCAATGTGTGTCTTGCTTGCAGCTGTCCAGCCGGACGCTCTTTGGAAGAAAGATGGCTGCCCAGATGTGAGCTGGGCATGACCACGGTTAGCTAGGTGTCGAAGTCATGCGGGTCTTCATCTACCCCAGGGCGAGCACCTCGCGTGTACACTGCTGACTGCTCAGTCTAGCGCGCGTCTTCTGGAGGGTTATGGGTTACTTGGATACTCTCATAAATTCCTGCTCATTTCTGGAAAAATGCTGCCAAATTATACAGAAACACATGAGTCTGTAGAAATCAGTTCTCGACATGATTTGCCAAGTGTAAGTGGGTCATTAGAGATGCTGGAAATAAAGTTGCTACCGATCCCTCAGCCACAGAGAGAATGGGCAGGATGTGCGGGCTTCTCGGTTACGTGGGCTCCTGGCGAGGACCCGGACAGCGAGGGGAGGGGTCTCCCAAATCCACTGCCCCCTGCTCTGCCTCAGAGAGGAAGCAAGACAGGCACACGCCAGGTACCTAGGGACAGGGAGAGTGTCCAGGTGAGGCCCGCCCTCCCAGCAGCCCTCGGCACAGTGGGGTCGCAGGCCCTACCCCTGCTTAGGAGGGGTGCAGGCCACACCTGCTCCAGCACCCCATGTGGACTGCGTCAGCCTCAGGCTCTGGGCTGGTGTCCGGCTCGGTGAGGGCAGGTGTGGATGTCACGGGCAGAGTCAGAGTCCGGCGTGGCCTCTGATTAAGCCCCACTCAGCCTCGGTCTCTTAGTGTGTAAAATGGAGACGGTACAAAAGGTGTCTACTTTGCACGAGCACCCGAGGAGATCACACTCGCAGAAATACAAAAGTTGGATAGAACCTTGTTCAAGGTCTCAGAGAAAGCGAGTGAGAGCCTACCAAGCTTGAGTTGCACACGGGGAGAGGGAATTCTATTTAGTGGCATACTGGGAACATGGCCACGGAATACTGTCTCCTTCCCGTCCATTTGCAGTCGTTCACCTGTCCATCCGTCCCTCTGCTCCCTCATCCAGCCCGCCTCCCACGCACCCATCCATCCATCTATTCTACGATCATCCATCCATCCCTCTGATCACTCTTCCTCTATCCGCCCATGCGCTTGTATGTTCATCTAGCCATCCGTCTCCTCACCCATCCACCTGCCCATGCATCGTCTGCTCATCTACCCATCCATGCATTTGTGCAGGTGCATGCAAGCACCCATCCATCTGTTCATCCATTCATCTATCCATCCGCTCACCAACCCACTCATCCATCCCACCACGAATCTATCCATCCATCCATTTTACATTTATCTATCCACCTATTCAACCATCCAATTACCTACCCATTACCTAACTATCTACCTACCTCCATCCATCCATCCATCCGTCTGATCATGCATTTATCCACCCATCCATGCAATAAACATTTCCAGCTCCAAGCGCCCATGCCTGTGCTCAGCCCTGAGCTATAACCATGAGCAGCATGGAGTCCTTGTCTGCGTGGTGTGGAGGGCCTGAACACAAGCCGACTTGCATCAACAATGCACTTTTACACATGCGCTGTGCACTCCAGGCTGGGCAGAGTGTGAACGTGAGGTGATGGGCTGGCCAGGCCTCCTCTGGGGAGGTCTGAGGTCAAGGCCAGGGCTGACGGCCTCATGGTTCTCGAGTCTGGGGACGCACTTCAGTGCTGGCAGTGCTCCAGGGACAGTCGTCCATTGCCTCTTTCCTCAGCCTGGCAATCCTGGGTGTCCCTGCCATCTGCCTCTGTCGTGCCCAGGTCTCTGTGCCCATGAGGCCCCCGGTCTTGTGTGGACCCTTCCAAGCCAGTGCAGCCTCGCCCAGGCTGGGCCTGCCTAGAGATGCAGGAATGGTGTCATAGGGGAGAGATCGGCAGGGCTGGTGATGCCTGGAGCCGCTGCTCACAGCCTGCTGGCGCCGGGCTGTCCTGGGTTTCTTTTGGTGCAGCCTCTCTGCAAAACACCAAGGCCTGCTGGTTAGCAAAGCCTGGATTCTGTCACTTTATCTGGCACTGTGTTGCTTCATTTGTTTTGAAAATAAGGTCCCAGGCTGAGTGGGTTGTTGGCAAGCAAACTCCAGACAAGGCTGGGGGAGGGAGTGCCTGTACCTGCACCACCCTGCGGCCTCACCTGGGCAGAGGACACAGGCCTTCTCTCCATGCTATGCTCGGCCTGCTGCCTGGCTTCAGCGAAGGACTGAGGGGACAGGGAGAGCGCCCCAGCTCCAGGCTTAGGCACACACCTTCCACCTCTTCCGAGGCCTCAGGAAGAACATGGCCTGGGAGCCTAAGGATGCAGGAAAGAAGCGAGGTATTACAAGATGCAGCACTGCTCCACTGGGCCCAGCCTGGATCAGCCCAGCCCCAGCTGGCTCCCAAGCACAGAGGACTGGGGTTGCTATTTGCACCACTGAATTTAGTGTGGTGAGTCGTGGCTGTACGTCATGATCAAGGCAATGGCAAGCCATCCTGAGACGGTACCATCCTCTTAAAAGACACACGTGTCTTAGCAGATTGCTCTGAAATGCATGTCTCACCGAACATGAGCCAACAGGCTATGATCAGCCCACTCGACTCATCCACAATGTCGGCCCAGCAGGGTCTACGACTCGAGACTATGGCGCCCGACCCAGCTCCTCTGCCACCCTGGCAGAGGGAAGCCACTTCCACCACAGCTGTTCCCCCGTGCTCAAGTAGGATTTCTGCAGCCCAGTTCTGGGCCCCAGCACGTGGTAGGTACTTAATATTATCATCCAGCTAAAAGCTCCATTCCTCCACTAATTCTCAAGAGTGACCCTGCGGGTCTGATCGCCTTGCCCCAAATAGAAGGCCTCTGGACACCTGTAAGGGCGTTGCACGTTCGCCCCAACTCCTTCTACTGGTCCTTTCTCCAGTGCTGCCCTTTGGCTCTGGGATGTGTCCCAGAGATGCTCCTGTGTCACCATGCGGCCAGGTTCCGGGGTGAAATGAATGAATCACGAGGATTCTAACCTCACCAGTGAATCCATCCAGACATGGGTTAATATTTTGAATGGATTTAGTGGATGCTAACTGTGTGCAGGTGGGGATAGGTCACTGCGGTGTGGCCTTAGGACTCCATATGTCCCTTCCTCTGGCTCTGCCACACCTGGCCGTCATGATGTTTCTGACTTAGAGTAAGCCAGCATGGACTGAACCCTGAAACCATGAGCCAAAATAAACTTTTCCTCCTCCAAGTTGTTTGTTCACAATGACAAAAAGAGCCTGACTAATACCATCAGGAACCAAATCAGATAGACCCGAAAACATTTTCCACCTTAAAAAAATCCCAGCATCGATTTTTAACACCAGTCCCTCACACTCCAGAGCTTTCCCGGCCCCGGCTGTGACAATGGCATCCCATCTGCTAGAATGCCCTGTCCTTGTCCTTCTCTTCTGCAAGTTTCAGTATAAATGTCATCTCCTCATGACACCTTTGTGACCTCCCAACCTAAGGGCCTCCCGGGATCCTTGCTCTGCACGCAGGTCTTCAAGCTCTCGGCACGATTCCTAATGATCACGGCTGGCCCTCCACAACCCAGCTAGCCAACCGCAGACCAAAAACATTCAGGAAAGAAACTGCATCTGTGCTCCACACACGAGATTTTTCTTCTTGTCATTATTCCCTGAACAATAAAATAACAACTATTTGCACATCATTTATATTACGCTGGGTACCAGAAGTAATCTAGACATGGCTTAAAGTATAGGGGAGGCTGAGTGTAGATTACATGCAAATGCCATGCCATTTTCTCTCAGGGACCTGAGTGCTCACAGAATTTGATATCTGTGGGGTGCCCAGGGCCACTCACCTCAGACGCTGAGGGATAATTGTATTTGGTTTCTCATAATTGTTTTGTACTTGCTCCTGCCTACACACATATGACACTATTGCAAAGATAGTGTCTCTGGCCCTGTAATCCATCACTTGGAAGCACTGGGCCAGTTGTATGGGTTGCTTAGAGAGCACAAGCTCCCCTCCAGGGGAATGTAAGGGCAGCTGGCCAAGCCAGCACCCTGGTGCAAATGGGGCTGGGCTGGGCTGAATCCCGCTGTGGGCACTCTGCAGGCTGGGACGGCCTTGCTCTGGTGCCCAGTGGACCCTCGCCAGTCACGTGAGAAGGAAGGTCAGCAGCAGATGCTGGGGCAGATGCTCCGCCCCAGCCTTGTCCTCCTCCCTCATCCCCAGCCCAAGCCGGCAGCAAAGCCGCCTCCGCCTGTCCTTCCTGTCCTTCCAGTCTTCTGGATTCTTGATTCTTCCCAGGCTGCTTCCAGAACCCCCATTTCAAAGCAGAAGGGGGTCGGCCATTCCCTCCCTGAGAACATGTGCCTCACATCGGGGCTGCGTCCTGCGCCTGGACGCGCTCTTTCCTCACTCGGAGAGTGCGTACGGTTCTGTCCAGACCCAGCCCGTCACTCTCGGCTGCAGTCCTGAAGGCGGGTGCAGCGGGACAGGCCACCTCTCAGGCCCCACAGAGAGCTCAGCAGACCTGCGCCAGAACCCCGCACTGCCTGCGTCTGGACCCCCGAGCCCCAGGGCCCTGTCTGCTGCCTTAGCTGGGGCGGGCCCCGGCACAGCAGCCTCTTGCTGCTCTTGGCGGTAGAGGACAGAAGCCGGAAGGCTAGGGCTTCCGGGGCCACAGCTTGACCAGTTAGACGTCACAGCTGTGCAGGCAAGACCAGCTTCTTCTAGTGTGAGTCACCGGGGCTCCAGACCCAGGGTGCACACGCAGCCAGAAGGGCCACTTGCCAGAAAGGGGGTGCAGGGCCTCTCCCCAGGCCTGCTGCCTGCCTTTGCCAGGTTGGTGTGTGGACCCACACAGCGAACCATTGAAAGTTGCAGCCGCTAGAGGGGGGCGCAGGTGGGACGCTGACCTGCTCACCTGCTCACCTGCGTCCTCTGCCCCAAAGCCTCAGTGTGGGTCAGAACGAGCTCTAACAGCAGGAGCTCAGGGACTCCTGGGTGCAGGTGAGCCGGTGGCTGGGTGCCAGAGCCGAGGTTTGGGCAACGGCCTGGACCGTGCAGTTAATCCGCAGATGATGTTCACGGGACGGAATCACTGTACGAGGGCTCTGACATCCAAATCAATCTTCATTAAACTGCGTTTAAAATTATTACCCCGATGCCACCAAATCCCGGTTTATAATGTAAATATCTCCTCTAATCTCCCTAATTACATCCATGTGTTTGCACAGGCTCTTAGTGTGGCCTCCGTGAGCGGCCTGATTACTGTCCCTGGCGGCATCGGGGGCTCCCCAGGCGCCCCGGTCTTTGAGAAGCATGTGGGTCCAGACACCGTGGTGCCGCTCGTTCCCACACTCCTGAACACCCGACTGAGCAGCCACGTCCCCAGATTGGTCCACCGTCCTGCATTGCAGGATGTGTTTCCCAAAGCCCAAGTCAGTGACAGCCGAGATGTTGTTCTTAGGCAGATGACATCAGCGACACCACCAATCCTCAGGTTTCCATCCCGTGGGCAGCTCACGGAGGGGCTTCTGCAGCGAGGTGCTGCCACAGAAGGGGGTCGGCACCCAGGGCCACTCGAGGCTGTGTGCCTGCTGAGCGCCCTGCTCTTCAGAAGGAGCTGGCCCTGTCTGCGCCTTACTGCACAGCTCATGGAGAAGCTCCCCATATACCCGCCTCCCTGCTCTCCACCAAGTCCAGGCTGGAGTCAGGCCGAGAGGAGAAGCTGAGGGCAGGGGTCAGCAGGAAGCCGTGGCCCCGGTGGCCACCCTGGGGGCAGGCAACCCCTGCACCCAGACCCCGAGCCATTCTGCTGCTAGAAGAACAGGAGGCCGCGGGGCCCCAGGACCAGGATCCGAGGGGACCCTGGGATTTCCAGGGGATAACAGCCCCACGCAGGCCTGCTCTCGACCAGCTCTGAGTGTGACAAGAAGTTTCACACAGTAGGGCCACCACACGCTGTGGCCAGGCCGAGCAGCTAGCGGTGCTGAGAAATACCTGTGCGTGCTGGTGCAAGCTCACGTCCATGCACCATGATCGTGGCCTCCCCGGCTCACCCGGGGACCACCGGGCCTTCTCCCTGGGCAGACACCAGTGCACATGGCCTCTCTTCACCACAAGCAGCAGAGGAGGAAGGAGCAGGCCAGCAAGGGGTTTTGACCCACCACCCGCACGCAGAGGGGAAGGCGGTAGATGGACAGTCAGGGCGTTGCGTCCATGTAAATGGACTCGGGACAGGGATGGTGCATGGTCATCTCATGACACCCTGGGATGCTGGCCTTCCTGTGATCCTCCTGTTTCTAATGAGACCTTGGCTCTTCACAGCAGCCAAGGAGCAAGCTGCACCAGCACTGCTTCTCACCACACTGACACGGCACCATGTGCCGGCCTCGGCCAGGCGCGCCCGGTGCCTCTCAGGGGGAGGGGGGCTGATGAAGCATCTCTGAACACCTCCCGGTTCCCGCCTGGGACCCAGCGTTGAGACCCACTGCTGATCAGATCCTGGAAGGAGCAGGGGGCTAAGCCACGCAGAGGAGGGGCGGAGGGAGAAGGCCCTGAGCAGGGCACCTGGGCCTGCAGGTGGAGTCTGTCAGTGAGGAGGACCTCCCGCAGGAGGGAGCCCCAGGGCCAAGGGTGGCTGGGGACAGGTGGGCACAAGGTCAGTTGTGGGCCGGGGGCGTTCCGCGGAGGAAGGTGTGTGCAGGGAAGTGTATGCACAGGTGTGTGAGGAATGCACCCGTGAGTGTGAATCACTGTGGGGGAGAGTCGCCCACCTTTTCCTCTCAGGGATCAGGTGAGACCGAGCTAAGGGACAGGGCTCAGAAGAGAATCTCACATCCCGAGTGGACTAGGAAACCACCGGGCCTGAAGCGGTGTCTTCTGCAGAAGTGCTCACGCACTCTGCTGCGCACAACTCAATTCTGCACACTCACTCTTGCACATACTGACTCCTGTGCACACTCACTTCTGCACACACACTGCTGCACACATGCATCTGACTCCTGCATACGTGCTGTTGCACATATGCTCCTGCACACATATTTACTCTGCACACACTCACTCCTGCACACACTCACTCCTGCACACACTCACTCCTGTTCACACTCACTCTGCACACACACTCCTGTGCACGCACACTCCTGCACACACTCACTCCTGGGTACACACTCCTGGGCACACACACTCCTGTGCACACACACTCCTGCACACACACACTCTTATTCACACTCACTCCTGCACACACTCAGAGCAGAGCTGGTCAGTCTCGGGTAAGCAGAGACATAACGACTCCCTGAGCCGGGGGTGGGCCTCTGAGAGGAAAGCACACGGGCGCCTCCGCACACCAGCTCACACCCTCCAGTGGGCTGGAAACCTCTGGGCGTTGGTGTCGCCATCTCCTCCTGCCTTTCCAGAGGCGGGCGCACAGGCTGCTCTGATACTCCGTGGAGGCAGAAGACGGAGCCAAGCCTTCCACCCAGGGCAGCTCCTCCAGGGCAGCTCCTCCAGCGCCAACCCCGAGTCCCCAGACGCTCTCCAAGGGCTCTGAACCCTGACCTCGTGTCCACCTCCCCCGACGGTGTGCCCCCTTCTGGTTCCACCGGCCCCCGGGTTTCCCTCCCCGCCGAGCCCAACAATGAGATTTTTTTTTCATCATTATTTCAAATGTTTTTCACAAGCTTGATTTAAAAAGGGAAAATTCCCCACCATATTTTCGGTCTGATTATCAGATGATGATGGACAATAGATTGGTAAGAGTCACTTGAGGAGCCCCGGCTCTCGTGTCTAACAGCCGCTCCAATTATCGGGCGACGCTGAACTACTATTGATCCCGCGCGCGCTGGGTGATAACTGAGCATTTTCCACTTCTTTAAAGTGCTGTTAGCCAGAAACACCCGTCAGGTGAAAGCAGTACATTTTCCTTTAAACACAGCTCAATACAATAAACAGCACACGCCAAAGTTCACACTTCTCCAATCTCAGTGAAACAAGTAACCGCCCGGCACCTACGCACAGGCCTCTCCCGGCACCCGATGGCTTATTGCAGATCTGGAGCCGTGGAGGTCACGGGCCGTGTCACCCCCGCCACCACGCACGGACGTGCTGTAGGGAAAGTGCATTTGCTTTCAGAGGCTTTTGAGTAGGGGTGGAGGTCGGGGCGGGGGTGTTTCCCATCAAAGGTGCGTTTCCTCTGGTGCTGCAGCTCGGGGTCGCAGGATCTGCAAGGACCTCTTTCTGCCGGGGAGGTTGGCAGTCTCTTGTCATAAAGGATGCTCGTGTGTGGCCCTTCCTTCCCGGGTGCCTGGTCTGGCTATGACAGATCGCTGCTCTTCTCCTGCTTTTGTTGTGGGTCCAGGGCAAACTCAGAACATAAAACTGAGGAAATTGACAAGAAAGGAAATCAGCCCGTAACTGCAGAGCTAATCTCTGGGTGCTATCAGTAGTTAGGCCAGGGGCTGGCCACCGAGACCCGAGGTCAGGCCGAACGACCCAGGGAGTCAATGAAAAGTGGTCTCCGTTATTTGTTTCGCTGTATTTTTCCCCGTTGTGAACAGTTCCACGGTTTATTGTATGAAAATAAAAGCGCAGAATTCTTTTCAGACAAAAGCAACTGGTTGTCATTCCAGGTCAAGGATCGCTCTGCGGATCCCGGTCCCCCAGCCCCCTCCGCCAACCCCAGGGCGTCCGGCTAGGAACATCTGCAGCAGCTGCGAACAGGAACCCTGGCCTAGGAGAGGAAGACCCAATGAATCCCCGGAACAAAGGCACAGAGACGTGGGGCTGGGGAGCGGGTGGGTATTGAGCTTGGAATGGTGTGTGAGCCTGGAGGTTGAAGGGGGTCTGAAAATGGATCTCCGCAGTCATCCTAGCCCCGGGTTCCCTCGCCATTAATCGCGCCAAAACATTTATTTGTCGGGGTCACAAAAGGTTCATCTGTGTCGTTAAGCCCCTGGCTGTTGAGCGAAGCTGAGAACGTCTCGGGCAGACTCAACTGTGTGGAGGAGTGTAAGGTTTGGGGACCGAGGTGGAGGACGGATTCAGGAGCAGGGCACACTCTCGCCCCAGGCTGGGAGGCAGGTGGCGGGCACACTTGCATTGGGCTGGGCGGGCAGCAGAAGCAAGGCGGTGGTGGAGCTGGAGCACGGGCCTGGTGGCAGGCGGCACACAAGAAAGCGTGGAGGCGAGGCCGGGCGGTGACTCTAGGAGCCACAGGCAGGGACCCGAGTGGCCAGCAGCATGCCCTGTCACTACAGCAGTGACCACGACAGCCGGCAGGTGGAGGAGGCAGCCCCGGTGCCGCCAGTGGGTGAATGATAAACAAAGTGGTCTACCCACACAACGGAGTACTATTCAGCCCTGAAAGGAAGGCAGTTCTGACCCCAGCCACCGCGTGGAGGAACCTTGAGGATGCAGTGCTAAGTGAACGGGCCGGTCACGGAAGGACTCACGCTGAGCGACTCCATTGACAGGGTTCCGTAGAAGGAGGTGGGTGGGATGAGGCTGAGGAGGCCGAGATTGCTTTTTCTTTGTGGTACTGGGGGTTGAACCCAGGGCATTCTACCTCTGAGCTGCACCCCCAGCCCTATTTTTTATTCTTTACTTTGAAACAGGGTCTCAGTAAGTTGCGGAGAGCCTCACTAAGCAGCTGAGGCCCTCCTGCGATCCTCCTGTCTCAGCCTCCTAAGTACCCAAGTTTGGATTTTTAAAGAGTGGCTCATTGCTTCTGCAGAGGACTGGCTGAAGGGCCAGGTGGCCGTCAGGAGCCTAGCCCGGCCACGCAGGACATGAGTGTGAGCTGTGGGGTGGGTTAGCAAGGAGGGACCTGTGCAGCAGGTGTGCAGGAGAGGCTGGAATCCTGCACACCTGGGGGAGGCCCGGCACACGACCCCACAGACGCAGATGCAAGGACTCGACTCTGGGTGAGTGTGTGTGTGTCCCCAGGGGCTGTGCACCCAGGAAACGGACACGCTCAGTCCCAGCACTCAGGAGGCGCCACAGGAGGAAACGGGAACCCAATACCACTTCCCCTGGCCGTGGGTCCACACCTGGTTTGTCTTTGGTTTGTTTCATTTTGACTGACGTCAGTGTTTTGGTTTTTGTTGTTGTTTTTTTAATTTGATGTCTATGGGCATCTTTTGTGTACCAAGGTGTTCCACAGACCCTGGTGGCTCCCGTCACAAACAGAAACCTATGGGAGGCAAAGAGCCAGCTGGTTTAACCCTGAGGGTCCTGGGAGAGGGGATCGAGGCTGAGGAACAGCTTCCGGGCTGGGAGGGGACGGGGTGTCAGCGCCTACACGGCCACCAAGTGTTCTTTCGCAGCCAAGGCAGAGGGGAAAGGCAGTGGCGGCTCACAGCCACAGCCCAAACATGGAGGCTGCACGTGGATTCTGCCAATGGGTCCCACTTCTGACACCCCGGATCCGGTGGCCGGGAGCAAGGTGAGCACAGCCCACAGAGAAGTGTGGCCTTTGTGCGTGGGTCGGGAGCACAGCCCTGGTCTTGGACTTGTGTGGCTCAAGGCCCGGGGCCTCACTGAGGTTTATCTTGGGACCTTGGTTTCTGCATCTGAGATGTGGCGATGACAGAAGTGAGTGCATCAGATCACTGAAGGAATGCATGCAGAGTGCAGCCCCGTGCATGGGGAGACCCGGAGGCGCGCAGTCTCCATCAACATCGGCGGCGTCCACCTTGGGGGCTGAGCTGCCCCCCAGGCCTGGAGGCGGATGAAGAGGTGCCGAGCTGACCACCTCCGGATGAGGCTGCGGCCAGCTTGTCCCTTTGGGTTGGTGACGAGGCAAATCTCAGGACGTGGGAATCAGCTGTGGTTTCCCCGAGGTCCAGTCTCCTAACCTGAGGAATCGCAGGGCCTGTCCGCCTCCCAATCACCCGCAGATTTCTGAAAACCACGTGGGGAAGAAGGCCGGGTTCCACCTGCAGGGTGCCACACAGACAGGCGCTCCCAAGGCCCAGCCTCCTCTCGGCACCCAGGGACTACCCAGGGAGAGCCAGGCGAGCGTCACAGACCCTTGTCATCACCTGGGGTCAGCGGTCACCTCCCCACCCTGCCCCAGTGGTGCAGAATAGAAAAAGAGACAGGAAGAACGGCAAGAAAAGCACAACTGAGAGGCCACGCCCAAGCCTCCCAGACCCAAGTCCCTCTGCTCCAACCACCGCTTTGGGCGGAATCTGCAGGGACGGCCTCTTTGGGGTGTCTTGCACCCCTACCTGGGCGCTTTCCTCCTTAAAGGCCTCTGTGCAGAACAGCACTGAGAGGGATCTGATCCGCTGCTCCAGCCTTCACCCCAGCCCCTCCTTCATTGCCCCGCCTTGCCGACCACCCCACCCCATGCCCCCCAGGGTCCCTCAGCTCCTGCGCCTCGCCCCAAGCCTTCTCAGGTCAGAGTCATGGGTGCCAGAACAGAGGCAAAGCCAGGCGGCATGAGCACCGCCCCCAGCACAAGTCCCGCGGGGGACCCCGTTCCCACCGTGTGTGGGGTGCTGGGCCAAGAGCTTCACCCGTCACCCACGGAACCCCACGAAGCCCTCAGAGGGGGACGCCAGCACTGTTGCCACCGTGTCGATGAGGAAATAAGGTGGAGGGCTTGAGGGTGAGCCGAGACTAGGTGCGGGAGGTGGAAAGGACAAGTTTCCACGCAGCCCACCCCCCGCCACACCAGGCCAGCTGCAGGTTAGAGCCCAGGCCCCCATCCCTCCCCGAGAGTCTGTCATGACCCCAAGCTTCATCTCCCAGCCAACTCCTGCTCCGTAATCATGAGCCATGCCACGGTGGACCGTATGCTATCGACAGTGCTAATCCAGCAAAAGATCCTTACCCACTCCCCGCTGAGTCTAAGAACCAGCCTTGGATATGCAGCTTGTATTGTAAGATAATGAATTAAGAGAACATTTCAAAGGTTTAGGAGGCTTCTCTTTATAGAAGTCTTCTAGTCAGTAAGTGAGGCAGGATGGACTGCAAACATGATCATTTTGTAGCCCTGATGGGTCCATGCACTGGGAATCTAGGAATATAACATCACAAATTCAGGGACAGCCGGACAGCACTTGCTCAATGAGAGAAAAGCACAGGATTACCTTAGCCTCCCTCTAACCAAGGTCAGGATTCTCAGCTTCATGCTACTGACAGACCAGATTAGTAAGCCCCAGGCAGAGGTGTGTTAGGACATCCAATAGCACTCTGGCCTCTGCCCACCGGATGCCATGAGCACCTTCCCCTACTGGGACAACCAAAGATGTCACCCAGACGTGGCCAAGAGGTCCCCAAAGTAGGGATGTTCTCCACAAAGAACCAAGTGCCAATCTGGGTGAGATTCAGGAGACAGAAGAATGGGGTACACACACCGCAGAGACGCAACAAAATCTAAACTGTGGGAAGCTATGTCATGTCAAGACTCTATTTCTCTAGCATATGAATTGCAAGAGAAACAGAGCAAGATGGCAAGGGAAGTCCAGAGATTAAAAGAGATTTAGGAGGCCGGTCAATCTATAGTTGCACTCTATAGCTCACATTTAAATCCTGATTCAGAGAAAAACTGTTAAGATTTATAATTAGAGATTCCTGGAAGTGTAAACACTGGATATTTGATGATATTAAGAGAGAAATTGCAGGGTTCGCTGTGAAGATGTCATTGTTATTAAATTTAAATTGTCCTTCTCTCTTAGAGGCGTGTACTGAAACGTTTAAGGATGACGCCGTATGACATCTTGGGCTTGTTTTAGAAACATGAGGTGAGTCAGGAGGGAGGTGAGTAAAGCACGATTGACCGCAAACGGCTCCTCTTACAACTACGTAGTAGGGGTGTGTACGTGTGTGTATGTTTGTTATGCTATGGTCCTCTTTTGAAATCTTCTGTAGGAAAAAAAAATAAAAATAAGGAAGGCTTTTAATAATGAGAACCATTATGGGAAATCTGGTACGAAATACACGAAGTCATGTGTCTTGCCGGTCACGGGTGTTTAACAGACAGTGACACTTGGTCTGTTAGTTTAGAGATCTTTATTAGACATTCAAGAAGGATTTCTACAGCCCACACCGGGGATAGGCTTCCTTCTAGAAAAATCAGCAATGCGCGTGGGCACGGAGGGTATAGCAGATGGATCCCAAATCCAAGATCCAGCCTGGAATTCTTTTGCTACTACGCAAGACAGCCGGGAAGGGACTTGGAAGGGAGGTGAGGCCACAGGCAAAGCATCCTGAGAGGATGGGCGTGCCTGGGGGGGGGGGGTCTCCCGGCTCCCCAGAGCCCACCGCTCACTCCTCAGCTGGGTGCTCCTACTCCATGCCCGCACTCCGCCGGCTTCATGACACACGGCTACTTGCTCAGTCTCTCTTCCCTGCAGGACTGCCCTGGAGAATGGGCGCTGCGTTGGTGATGGCAGAAAGCCTGACCCAGGGCAGGTGCTCCAGGAGCACCATGGAGTGCAGGGATGAAGCCTGGCTCGGGAGCACTGTGCAGTGGAGGCGAAGCAAGTGCTGCAGGGAGACCCAGCGGCATTGCATTAGCCCACGGGCGGCTTCTGTCTTCAAGAAAAGAGCCAGCATAGGTGCTCCCGCCAAAATTAAAAATACTTGACAATTATGAATGATCACTTCCTCGGGAACATCAGAGGGGGCCCAGGCAATCGCCTGCAATTCATAGGTCTCTACAGTTTATTCTTCAAGGTGTATCAATAAATACCTTACGAAACAGAGTTAACACATAATTGCAAATTTCTTGGAAGAAAGCATTTCTCTCTCTGTTTGTTTTGGTGCTCAGGATCCAGCCCCGGGCTCCCTGCAGCCGGGTCTACCCACTAGCGTTGCCCCAGGCTCTGCGTTCCTGGTGGCAGCTGCCACATTAGAAGTGCGTACCAGCAAGGAACCAGCCAGCCCAGCGAGGCCCGAGGAACCGGCCTTCCGACAAGGGCCTTGTGCAGCCCACACACTGCCGTGGCCCTCCACAGGAGTCCAGGCATGAGGACAGCTCGGGTCAGAGCCCCGGAGCCCTGACCCTAGCTGTGGTCGGACACCAAGGGGCCCCCTGAGCCTTGGGCTCGCCTAGTCTCACATACGCATGGGTAACAGGAAGGGCCTTGACAATGGCCACCGCACCGCCCTCCCAACCTGTCAAGCTCTTACCCTGTTGACTCCAGAAGTGGCCAGGAGTCAGGGGCTGTTCAGGAGGCAGCCCCAGCCGCCCTCCACACCGAGAGGGACAACGGATCGCTGTCTCTTTCATGACAGGCCAATAGCGGGGTTCCCCCTTATGAACAAGTGGAAGGAGGGCTTTGCCATGGACCCCAGAGACCTAGAGTGTAAGGGGGCTAATGGACCCAACTGGTCAGTCGTGCCTGCCAGGCGGGAAGGGCCTCTGAACCTGTGCAAATGAAGTGCTCCACCAGGTTGCCCAAACGGAAACAGCCAGGAAACAGAAAAACCAAGTTGGAGTTGGGAACTAAAACCACAGAGCACAGGCGTTTGTGAGAAGCAGTGTTTGTTAGGATGAGACGCGGCGCAGAGCATGAAAAAGTGTGAATCGGTGTACAAAGAGCGTCCTGACACCCTGGGCCTCTCCATGCAGCTCCGGGAAAGCGGCCGCACACAATTACGCGCTCTAGTCATTAGGACCACGTCACAATGACACCGTGAAAGAAATGACAAATTAGCAATTTTGCGGCACCAGCATAATACTATCATTTGTATCACAAAGTCAGCAAAATCCAGCCTCCTATAACTCAGCTCCCCATTCGGGCCCAAGACTGGCCATCAATATGGTTTTATGTGCCTAGGACTAATCACTAAAGTCAGATAATATGCAAGGTTAATGGTTGCAGACAGTCTGGGGAGGTATCTAAGATCTGATAAGGGCACCCCCACATGATTGCAGTTCTCTGAGTATTCGTCCCCACCGAGAATAAAGGAAAGAAGGAAATCAATGGTTGAGGCCATCGTAATACATCTCCCTGTGCAACATATAAATTGGCCCTTCATTTGCCCATTCACGTC
>PVLC010028300.1:0-11485 GCA_004027655.1 Graphiurus murinus
ATATATATATATATATATATATATATATATATATATATATATATATATATATATATATATATATATATATGTTCCTTCACTTTCTGTGACTGATAATCTCACTTAACAATGTTCTCCAGGTCCTTCCATTTTCTTGCAAATGACATTATTTTATTCTTCTTTATTGCTGAGTAGAATTCCATTGTGTGTATTTCCCATAGTTTTGTGATCCATTCATCTGTTGATGGACACCTGGGTTGATTCCATAATTTGGCTATTGTGAATTGTGCTGCTATGAACATGGATATGCATATATTACTGTAGTTCTCTGGTTTCAAACTCTGGAAAGATACCCAGGAGTGAGATAGCTGAATCATATGGTGGATCCATTCTTAGTTTTTTAAGGAATCTCTACACTGATTCCATAGCAGCTGAATGAGTTTGCAATCCCACCACTAGTGTAGAAGAGTTCCTATTTCCCCACATCCTCATCAACATTTATTGTTATTTGACTTCTTGATGATTGCCGTTCTGATTGGGGTTAGATGGAATCTCACTGTAGTTTTGATTTACATCTCCCTAATTGCTAATGATGTTGAATATTTTTTCATGTATCTATTGTCCATTTGTATCTCTTTTGTGAAGTGTCTATTCAATTCAGTTACCCATTTTTTTTTATTTGGTTATGTGTTTTTCTAGTGTAGTCTTTTAAGTTCTTTGTATATTCTAGATATTAATGCTCTGTCAGAGGGATAGCTGGTAGAGATCTTCCCTCATTACATGGGCTTTCTCTTTAGACTCTTAATGGTTTCCTTTGATGTGCAGAAACTTCTTAGCTTAATGCCATCCCCCTTATTAATTCTTGTTTTGTATTCCTGAGCTTTGGGGGTCTTGTTGAGGAAGATTCTACTTGTGCCTATATCTTGGAGTGCTGAACCTATGCTCTCCTCTAGTAGCTTCAGTGTCTCAGGTCTAACTTCCAGGTCTTTGATCCATCTCGAATTGACTCCTATGCAAGGGGGGAGTTATGGATTTAATCCATTTTTCTACAAATGGATAACCAGCTTTCTCAACACCATTTTTTGAAAAGGCTATCTTTTCTCCAGGGTATGTGATTGGCCCCTTTGTCAAAGATCAATTGGCTATAAGCATGTGGATTTGTTTCTGTATCTTCTATTCTGTTCCATTGGTCTATGTGCCTGTTTCTGTGCCAATACCATGCTGTTTTAATTGTTATAGCTCTATAGTATAATTTGAGGTCGGAAATTTTCCTTTTAACACCACTTTCAAAGTGCCCCATAGATTTTGCTATGTCATGTCCCTATTTTCATTTAATTCCAGGCCTTTTTTTTAAATTTCTTCCCTTATTTCTCTTCTGATCCATTCCTCATTCAAGAGTGTATCATTCAGTCTGAATGTATTTGTGTAATTTCTTTTGGTCTGCCTGTTGTTGATTTCTAATTTCATCCTATTGTGATCTGAAAAGATGCAGGGAATTATATTATAACTTTTGACTTTACTGGTGCTTTCTTTGAGACCCAGGATGTGGTCTATTTTGGAGAATATTCCATGGGCAGCTGAGAGGAATGTGTATTCAGCTGTTTCTGGTTGAAATATTATGTATAGGTCCATTTGGTTTATGATGTTCTTTAGGTCTGAAGAGTCTTTACTCATCTTTTGTCTGAAAAGTCGATCTAGTGGCATGAGTAGTGTGTCAAAGTCTCACAATATTATTGTACTTGGGTCTATTAGAGACCTAATGTCCTGGAGAGTTTGTTTTACAAATATGAGTGCACCCACATTTGGACATAAATGTTTACTGCCATTATATCTTCTTGCTAGATTGTTCTTTGAAGTGTCCCACTTTGTCTCTTCTGATGTGTTTTAGCTTAAAGTCTGTTTTGTCAGATATGAGCATTACTACCCCTGCTTGTTTTGATTCTCCATTTGCATGATATATCTTTTTCCATTCTTTCACCTTTAGAATGTGGATATCTTTGGCTGTAAGGTGAGTTTCTTGCAAGCAGCATATAGTTGGATTATGTTTTTTAATCCACATTGTCAGTCTATGTCTTTTAATTGGAGAATGAAGATCTTTGATGTTCAGTGTTATTATTGAAATATGATTTTTATTTCCTGTCATTTTGTATTCTATATTGTGCTTGATAGAGTATTATTTCTCCTTTGCTTAGTTGCCTATCTAGTGGAGTTCATCTCTTCTATGGTTCTGAAATTTGATTCTTTTTTTCTTCTTTATGATTTATTTAAGTGTTTTCTCTAGTGCTGGCTTGGTAGCCATGATTTTTTAAGATTATGCTTATCTTGGAATGTTTTTATATCCCCATCAATTTTGAATGATATCTTTGCTGGACATATCAGTCTTGGTTGAAAGTTGTTTTCTTCCAGGGTCTGGAGTACTTAATACCAGTCCCTCCTGGCATTCAAGACTTGGGTTATGAAGTCTACAGTGATTTTTATTGTTTTGTCCCTGAATGTCACCCATTCTTTTGTCCTCACTGCTTGTAAGATTCTTTCCTTGGCCTCTCTGTTAGTTATTTTGATTATTACATGGGGAGGTCCTTCTTTGATCTTGTCTTAACAGTGTTTGTATGTCTCCTTGCACATGGATATCCAAGTCTTTTTCTATGTTTGGAAGATTCTCTGAAATTATTTCTCTGAAGAGATTTTTGATACCATTGGTCTGTGCTCCTAGACCTTCTTCAATGCCTTTTATCTGTAAGTTTGGACATTTTGTATTGTCCAATATTTATTAAATGTAATGTTGTGTTGTTGTAATATCTTCTGTATACTGTTGACTGTGCTTTTGGTTTTGAATGAACTGTCTTACAGGAGTGATACCCTGTTTTTAATTGGTCTAGTCTTCCATAGTTGGTTTCTATTGCTATCTTCAATTCATTTATTGATTCCTTCATTTCATTCAGCATTTCTTTCTAGTTCTTTCTTAAAGCTTCAGTTTCATCCTTCATTTCCTGAACACTTCCTTTTGAGGCCTTTCATCATATTTTCATATACAAGAAATGAAGTTCCAAAGAAGTGGATATTCTTGAGAGGCTCTATACCATTTTTAACAAATAATGGTATATTGTGAAGATGTGAGAAGACAAAGGAAAAATAATATAGTCTTTTTTCACATTTTTCCTACTGAATTTCTAAAAATGTATACCATATAATTGTTATTTATATTCTCAATGCTTGCTGCTATTAAAAAAACAAGTTACTTAAGAAAAGATTCATAGTTTTTTTCTGTTGTTGTTTCTTTGTTTGTTTGTTTGTTTTTGCCATACTGGGGATGGAACCCAGGGTCATTCTATCTCTGAGCTACACCCCAGCCCTATTTTTTATTCTTTATTTTGAAACAAGTCTCACTAAGTTGTGGAGGTCCTCACTAAGTAGTGGAGGATGGCTGAGAACCTGCGATTCTCCTGTCTCAGCCTCCCAAGTACTGGTATTACAAGCCTGTGCCACCATGGGTGGTTGTGAGTGATATTTTGATCCCTTCAGAGCTAATTAAAAAAAAATAAGAAAGATAAAGAAACAAAAAAGCTATAGAGGAAGTTAACATCTCTACTATGTATTTTAATTAGAACCTATGATTCCAGTGTCAAATTTAGCACACAAATGACAAGCATTGTGAAGATATTTAAAAAGAAAACAGAGAGCAGAGCATGGTGGCACACACTTGTAATCCTAGTATTTGGGAGACTTAGACAAGGAGGACTGCAGATTTTCAGCCAGCTTCATCAATTTAGTGAGACCCTCATCAACTTATTAAGACCTTTTTTCAAAATAAAACATAAAATGGGACTGGTGGTGTAGCTCAAAAGTAAATTGCCCCTGGGTTCAATCTCCTCCTCCTCGAGAAAAAGAAAAGAAAAGGGAATTTCAAGGCATCTAAAAACTATGAGAACTCCTAGAAAGCAAAAAAGAAATGGGATTAATTATATTTATAAAGAAAGGAGAGATAAATACTGCAGTTCAACACCTAAATTATAAGCAATAAGGTCCTTAAGTTTGGTACTGGTGGTCAGACTCAAAACCCTAAGTAAGCCTTGGGCTGATCATTGCTATGAAAGAGGACTGCATTCTGAACCAGTCAACCAGGTGGACCTGGTGTGCTTTTCTCTCAGCCTACAAACCATGAAGTGCTCTGGAAACAAAATAGACCATCTGCCAAAGGCACTCTCCAAATATAGGTGTTGCAGACTGAGGAATCTGCAAAGTAGACCTTGAAATAGCTCTAGAGTCTGAATTATCACATATAAGGCCATATAAAAGCAAAGACAACTTTATCCAGGAGTGAAATACAATTAGCTACTCAAATGTCCATTGAAAATATCTTCTAGGTTTGGTAATGGGGACCCTAGTCTTCCAACTTGTATGTTCACTCATACACAACTCACTGAATCCTGACCAAGAGTAAATACTGATGTACAGCCCTCAGGGGTACTCCATTAAAGAACATGCCCATTGGAGGAATTTACCTAAATTAAAGCAGAGGAAAACAACAGAAAATACTTAGATAATTAACCTAGTCCTTTATTTTCAAATATCAATAAAGAGCCAAGGATCGCTAAATAAGGAAAAGAAAAATCCTAAATAAAAGTGACCTAGATAAATAAAATAAACTCAAAAATAAAAATAATTCTAAAAAATTCCAGATTTTAATTACTATAACAATAGATATAATTAAGTTATTATTTAATATTAATTGAGGACTTACCATGCTCTGGCCATTGTGTTAAGTGACGAAATATTCATATATGTAATCCTAATTATAATAATCTCAACACATTAAGAGTCAGAGTGTGTTTGTTTTGTTTATTTTTAAAGACAAATTATTTAATAAAATTGGGCTCTTAACCTATATTGAAACAAAACAGGCTATTGTGGAAAAAATATAATAACAACTAGAAATCTTACAGAAAATTAAAAGTGTGACTGCTGAAATTAAGAAAAAAAAAAAAACTATATAGTAGAGTGAATCAAGTCAGTGATATACAAGAAAGAATGTAGTAACTCATGCAAACAAACCAAAGAGACAAAGACATAGAATACAGTTAAGGAAATCTGGAAGAGGCAGAGGAAAGATTAAGAGGCTTCAGAAGTTCAGAGACATTTAGGGAAAGAATATTTTAAAAAACACTGGAGAATGAGATTTACTTAAAAGATCTAGTCCATAATTAGTACAATTAATAAAAATAACCCTCACCAGCTAATTAGAAATGTATTTTACAGCTCACTCATGTGACACCCACATACACAGTTCCCAGAATTGTTTCTTTTTGTGTTTTCTTCCAAATATAGTATACATGTGTGTAAAAAGCTTTAAATGTGAATTGTTATTCTTCAGAGATGTTTAATTTAATCATTGAAATTAACAAAAGCTTACATAAGTTAAACATATAGAAAAAATCAAAGAAGCACAGCAATATTTTTATTACCAATATGCAACTTATCAACAAAGTAACAGCTAGTTTATTTTTAAATTTAAGGAATAGCCAGTAATGAAAAAATAACATGAAGGAGCATTTCAGTATGCATCATTTTATTTGGAAACATCAGTTTCCAAAAGATACAGACTGAATGACTCATAAGAAATTCTCAACAAAAACCTAATTTCACATAGGACTTGTAGGGGGGAGGGAGGCACTAGGAATTGAACCCAGGGGCATTTTATCTCCAAGATACACACCCAGCCCTATATTATTTTGTTGTTGTTTTGAAACAGGGTCTCACTAGGTTGCTGAAAGTTTCACTAACCTGCTGAAGCTGTCCTTATACTTGCAATCCCCCTGTCTCAACCTTCCAAATATTGTAATTACAGGGTTGGTCCACCATGCCTGGGTAGGAATCTTTTTATAGATACAAAAGTATAAATTTTTCTGTAAGTTCAAAATGATTTTTTTTATCCAAATGCTTTTTAAGTATAGATGAAACTAAAATAATCCCTGATTGAAGAGAGATTCGATGTTGATAGAGGTAGTATCTTCTGGAAAAAAAATGGATATATCATTTTTAAAAAGAGGAGGAGTCAGGTACGACACACAACTATGATCTCAGCTATTCAAAAGGCAGAAGCAGAAGGATCACAAGTTCAAGGCCAGCCTGGTCATTTTAGCAAGACTCTGTCTACAAAAAAAAAAAAAAAAAAATGTTGAGAATGTAGCTCAGTGGTAGAGTGCCCCTGGGTTCAATCCCAAGTACAGGAGGGTGAGAAAGAAGAGAGGGAGAGGGAGCCGAGCTTGATGGTGGCTGAACAAGAGGCTTCCACAATCGCTACCATTTCTAGCTTCACAAGAGCTAAGATAATCAGATAAGAAACCATAGTGCCCAGTTAGTAGATTAACATGAAAACAAACTGAAGAAAGCAGGAAGGAAAAAGTTCCCTGTATCTCCCTTCCCCAAATCCAAGCAGCCCTGCATGGAAAGAGCTAACTCCCCCTTGGGGGAAGAAGAGAAAACTAATTCCAGCCCTTAGATTTGAAACCCAGTAGTGGGAAAGACTCATTCTCTATTACTGGGACAATATTCACAGAAGAAGCCTTTGGAATTGTCATAGGTCATGCTGCTGAAGGCCTCTGATACCCCTCCTCCAACCTTGGTAGCAGAGCTGGGAGTAAGATTCCCCACACTGGAGAGTAGGCCATAAAAGCTAGCACAGAGGCAAAACCCAGCATAGACCAGAGCTCACAGACAGCCTCTAAGCCATCTCTGGGAACAGGCCGAAACCTGTAAACGGATGGCAGAAATGGAGAATTTCAATTTGCATAATTTCCAGCCTTGAAGGGGGCCTAACACACAGCCTGCTCTCCCTGTAAGTCTAAGGGGGTCCGTATGGCTATGAGAATAAGGTGTGACCCAGCTTAGCCTCAGTCTTGGTAGACAATGGACTATTTCTATGACCAATCCCCCAACCTTGGGCAACACAGGCAGTGCTTACAGATAGGGCTCTAAAACTGCGTTGGCACAAGGCAAAATCCCAAAGCATGAGACAAACTAGTGTTTTAATTTTCATTATCACGAGCTGCGGTGTGGGCCTCAGTGCATACCTGGGCTGTCCTTGTGGCTATGAGAGTTAGGTACCCAGCTTAGCATCAACCTAGGTGGCCAAGGAACTGCCTTAACCAACCCTATCTGAAGTCAGGCAGCAGTGTGGTGCAAGACCACATTCACTGGAAGTAGGAGAGAGTCATAAGCACGAGATTTTGCCCCAAAACTTTGTGCTAGGCTTGTAAAATCTACCACCGGACAAACTCTTATAGCCCTATTCCCCCTACCCTACCTGTGGTTGGAGCCTCTGGAATAGTTGCACTGCCAGGGAAATATATACAGCCCCAGTGTACCAACTTGCATTAAATCCAGCATCATCTATGACTGAATGTTATGGTCTTGAGCCATGAGTCCATTTCAGTACTAGACAGCCCATAGCACTCTGGGCCTTGGTCCTACCCTAATGTTGTACTAACCTTGGCAGTCTTTGTGCCCAGAGTATAACAGAGTTTGGCAGCACTGGTGGCCAAAGGTATGACATTGGACCCTGGAGTGGGTCTATCTACAGTGACTCTGCTCAGAGCATAGCAGATTCTGAAGTACCTTACCAAGCAGAGGCCAATAACTATGGATAAGGTATATAGGCCTACCCCAGCCCCAGGGAAAGACTTTTGAGGATGTACTACTATTTTGGGTAGTCTCATTATTTATTCTAAAACTAACACCAATAGTATATTTGGGATAAAACTGGCTTAGATTTTCCTCTAATGCCAAAGCAGTGATAACACACCAGTATCAAACTCTCAGTAAACCTCGACCTGGTGCCATCCAGTGTTGAAATAGTGAAAGTGACTAAAGGCTCAGAGAAAATAAAAACAGCCTGCTTAGAATTTCTGAAAAGACAAGTACACACACACACACACACACAAAACAAAACAACATAAGAAAGACTGGAAGGAATAGATAGTCTTTCTATTCCTAAATGATGTCACATGCCAACAAGCATCAAGAGTTCCAGAAAACAATGACCTCACCTAATACCCAAAATAACATCCCAGAAACTGACCAGATACTTATCAGTATGAGACACAGAAAATTTAGAACAGCTGCATTAAGGAAGCTCAATGATCTAAGAGAGAGAGAAATATTACAATACTCTAACAGAGAAACTTAATAAAGAGAGGGAAGCAATGTAATTTTTAGAAAACCAAACAGAAACTCTTGAGCTGAAAAATATACTTAGTGAAATTTAAAACAGGATGGAAGACATCAATAGCAGGATAGATCAAAGAGAAGAACTGGTGAGCTTGAAGACAGGAAATAACAACAGAATATTTCTCAACCCTACAGAAGGATACACACATCCAGGTACAGGAAGTCAGAGATCACTAATCAGATCTAACTCAACCAACTCAACCAGTCTACCCCAAGACATTTTACAATCAAAAAGAAAAGAGAAGCATCTCAATGTTGGAAGAAAAAGGAAATAACTTGGAGAGATATCTGAATTTACCTGACAGCAGAAGCCATACAGGTCAGGAGAGAGTAACATGAGATTTTAATAATACTGAAAGGGAGAAAAAAACAAAAACAAAAACTGTCAACCATCAAACAAGAATACTATACCCAACAAAGCTATCTTTTAGAAATTAAGAAAAAAATAAAAACATTTCCAGCCAAAAGCTGAGAGAATGTATTCCCAACATATTTGTCCTACAAGAAATAAAGGTCTTCGAACTGAAGGAAAAAAAAGACATTAGTGAATAAGAAGAAATTAGGAGAAGGTATAAAACTTATTGCTAAAAATTATTAGACAAATTCAGAATGTTCAAATATCAAAGATTAATAACATAAAACATTTAAAATAATAATGACCATATTAATATATTAAAAAATAGATAATAAAGAAAAATGTAAAACAGGGTATCAAAAGTTTAAAATATGAAAAAAAACCATAGTGCAAGCAAAGTTTTAACATTAGCATAAATTTCCTTATTCTTTTTTTTGTTTTTATTATCTTTATTATCATTTTAAGTTATCATTTCAAAATAGGTTATTAAAATCAAAAGATGCCTCGTGATCACTACAAAAGTCTATAACTGATAAGACAAAGCAAGAAATCAAAACACACTAAGAGAGTAAATCACTTAACTACAAAGGAATACTGTATGAATGAATGAAAGAAAGAAAGAAAAAGAAACAAACTAAAACAAAACTATAAAAGAAACTACTAATTGGCTGTAGTAAGGTCTTACCTATCGATAATTACATTGAATGTAAATGAATCAAATTTTCCTATTAAGATAGAATTATTGAGAAAAAAACATATGACCATTGACTTTCTGTAACTGGCTGATCTCTCTTAGCATAATATACTCTAGTTCCATTCATTTTCCTGAAAATAACATAACTGTGTTCTTTTTGGCTGAGTAAAATTCTGTTCTGTGTACATGTATCACATTTTCTTCATTCATCTGTTGAAGGACACCTAGTTTGGTTTCACAATTTGGCTATTGTAAATTGTGTTTTATGCTTTCTCTCATATATAAAGGCTAGAAAGAAATTGAGAAACCAAAGGGACTTCAGATAAGTAAGGAGAGAGACCAATAATAGTAGAAGGGGATTGAGGAAGGGAAGTGGGGGGGGGGGCTTGATGAAGGAAATGGTTCGAATAATACTATGTGCATACAATAAGATATCATTACTAATCTCAATAACATGTATGAGGAGGAAAGGGGAGTAGAGTGAGATCTGGAGGGAAACACACCAAGTATTGTGTGCATGTATGTATGTATCACTCTGAACCTCACTTTGATGTGTAATTACAATAGACCAGTAAAAGAATATTTATAAAATTATTGAATAGGTTTTTTAAAAAGAGACTCAACTACATATTGTTTTCAAGAAACTCACTTCACCTCTAAGAACACACTGGGACTGAAAGTGAAGGGATGGAGTAACATTCCATATGAGTGGAATGTTAAAAAAAAAAAATCAGAAGTAATCATCCTTATGCCAGATAAAATAGACTTTAAATCAAAAGCAGTAAAGAAAATAAAAAGGGTCATTATATAATGATAAAAAGTCAATTTAGCAAGAGAAAAATGACAATTCTAAATAAATATGTACCAAATATTGGAGCACCAAAATATATAAAGCATATATTAGTAGACCTAAAGGAAGAGAGGGACTTCAATTCATAATAATTGGGGACTTTAGCACTCAGCTCTCTGCAATGAACAGATCATTCAAATAGAAAATCAACAGAGTAGAGTTAAATTGTTCCCTATATTAGATGGAACTGACAGATATCTACAGAACATTCCATACAACAGCTGCCAAATATAATTTTTTTTCATCAGCACATGGAATCTTCTCAGGATAGATCCTATGATAGGCTACAAAACAAATCTCAACAAATTCAAAAAATTGAAATCATATTGAATTTAATTTTTTACCAGAATTCAATGAAAATAGAAATAAATAACAAGAAAAACTTTTTAAACTATACAAATACATAGAAATTAAACTATTTATTTCTTTTTTCTTTTCATTTTTTTATGGTACTGGGGATTGAATTTAGGAATATTCTACTTTATGAGCTACAGTCCAGTACCCCCACCCCTCATTTTTTTTAAAAATTTTGAAACAGGATTTCACTAAACTGTGGAGGTCCTCACTAACTTGATCACTGGCCATGAACCTGAAATCCTCTGGTATCAGCCACCCAAATATTAGGATTACAGGCATGTACCACCATGCCCAGTAACCACTTTCTTTTGAATAGTCAGTGGACCAAGGAAGAAATCAAGGAGAACATCTAAAATTTCCTGAAATAATTGAAAATGGAGACACACCATACCAAAACTTATGGAACATAGCAAAAGCAGTACTAAGGGGGAAATTTACAAAAATCGATGTCTTTATAAAAAAAAATAGAAAGTTCTCTCCCTCAAGACAAGACCAAAGAAGAGGTTCGCCACACCACATAATAATCAAGTTGACTAATGTAGAGGCTAAGGAGAGAATCTTAAAGGCAACGAAAGTAAAAGGCCAAGTGACATATAGAGGCAAACTGATTAGAATCACTCCAGACCTCCCAAATCAAGTCACGAAAGCCAGGAGAGGCTGGAGTAACATATTCCAAACTCTGAAAGAAAATAACTTGCAGCCAAGATTGTCATACCCAGCAAAACTCTCTCTTAAAATTGATGGAGATATAAAAACCTTCCATGACAAACAGAAACTGAAGGAATTTTTGTCTTCCAAACCAGCACTAGAGAAACTACTTAAAGAGATTAACTACAAAGAAGAACTAACCAGTAAACATCAGAACCAGAGAAACAATAATTTCCAGGAAGCAAACAGCTAAGCAAAGAAGAACAAACACTACTGCAAACAAAAGTCAAAACTAAAAATGTTAGGAATGAAAAATCATCTCTCAATAATCACACTGAATATAAATGGTCTCAACTCCCCCATAAAAAGGCACAGA
>PVLC010028301.1:0-21153 GCA_004027655.1 Graphiurus murinus
TGAGTTCAATTAATATTGCCTAGGTTATTCTACTGTTCTCTATTTTTTGTCTCTAAAAAAATTATTATTAGATACAGGAAAGATGTTTCTGTAGTATTTCTCAAAGGTTTTAATATATCAAAAGATGAATCTCACAATTTTTGAAGTTGTGTTAGGGTGTATGTCTCATTTATTCTATTGTTGATAAATATTTTGGATTAAATGCTTTGTTTTTATAATTAGATCACTTTTTATATTTTGTTAAAAAAGTTAAATATAAAAATGCATATAAAATAATATGACATACCTATGTCAAAAACAAATGATAAAATTTGGGATATTTACTTCAGATATCTTTTATAAAAATAAAATTGTTGTTAGAAATTCTAATAAAACTCATTAATTTTTCACATCAATCAGTTTCCAGAAATTGATATCAATATATGTTGCTTACCTTTCATCATATTTGATAGTATCATTAATGAAACATCTATGTTATAGATTTTTAAACATATCTGATCACATAGAGAATACACCATTTTCTGCTTGTTATTTTCAGATTAGATTTGGGTTCTGAGGTACATACATGTTTAAACATCTAGAATAAATTTATTTCAACTAGCCAATATTGTTCTATGAAAATATCAAATAATTGTTATCCCCCTATTTCAGACTCTTGGATGGTATCTATGTTTTGATCACTTTAAATAGTGATTCAACTTTATACTAGGTGTTTCTTGCCTGTGTGTGTGTGTGTGTGTGTGTGTGTGTGTGTGTGTGTGTGTGTGTCTATAGTGGACACTTAACCATAGCACCAGTGGGGAGTCAAGTAAACCAACAACTTTATGCTTAATAGTACTATCAAATTATTCTCCCAAGTTCTTTTAAATATATACAGACCCTTGACAATATCTAACAAATCCCATTTTTTGGGTATACCTAGCAGAATTTAGTTCTAGAAATTTACATTTTTGCCAGTCTTCAGACTGCACAAGTACATTTCATTTTTATTTTAATCTACATTTTCTTGACTAAAGAGGTGAAGTGTCCTCCTCTGAGTTTATTGTCAGTCGAACTTTTGTCTCCTAAGAACTTTAAGTTCTATAAAAGAATGAGTTTTCCCCCTGGCACCCTCCCTTCTCCCCCCTTCCACATACAAGATATTGAGCAAGGAATTGAACTTCATGTATGTACATTACGTCAGTGGAAGTATTTCCTTCATTAATTCTCCTTCTCCCCATCTCCTTCCCTCCCTAGAACCGCCTCCCTGGCTCCACTGAAGATTCTCCTCCATTGTCTGCTGGAATCCCTCTGGTATCCCAATTACTCCCTAGCTTCTGTATATGAGAGAAACATATGGTCCTTCACTTTCTATGACTGGCTAATCTCACTTAACAGAATGTTCTCCATGTCCATCCATTTTCTGGCAAATGACATAATTTTTTCAACCTTATTGCTGAGTAGAATTCAATTGTGTGTATATCCTATAATTTTGTGATCCATTTATCTGTTGATGGACACTTGTGTTGGTTCCATAATTTGACTATTATGATTGTGCTATTATAAACATGGATATGCACGTGTTACTACAGTATTCTAATTTCAATTTGTTTGTAAAGATACCCAGGAGTGATATAGCTGGATCATATGGTGGGCCCATCCCCAGTTTTCTGAGGAAACTCCACACTGATTTCCATCGTGGCTGAACTATTCTGCATACCACCAACAGTGGAGAAAAGTTCCTATTTCCTAACATCCTCACCAGCATTTATTATTTGGCTTCTTGATGATTGGCATTCTAACTGGGGTTAGATGGGGTGAGTTTTTATTTGCATCCCACAATTGCTAATGATGTTGGGGATTTTTTCAAATATGCATTGGCTATGTATATTTCTTCTTTTGTGAAGTGATTATTTAGTTCAATTGACCATTTCTTGATTGGGTTATTTGGTTTTGTAGTCTTATAGCTGGCAAAGATCTCCTTCCATTATGTAGGCTATCTCTTCGGACTCTTGATGGTTTCCTTTGATGAACAGAAATGTTTTAGTTTAATGCCATCTCGTTTATTAATTCTTGTTTTAATGTCCTGAGCTTTGGGAGTCTTATTGAGAAGGTTTTTACATGTGCCTATATGTTGAAGTGTTGGACCTATGCCCTCTTCTGGTAATTTCAATATCTCTGTTCTAATCTTCAGGTCTTTGAGCCATCTTAAGTTGACTCTTGTGCAAGGTAAGGGAGAGGTAGGGGTTTAATTCCATTTTTCTGCAACTGGATAACCAGTTTTCCCAACACCATTTGTTGAAAAGGCTGTCTTTTCTCCAACGTATGTGTCTGGAAACTTTGTCAAAAATAAATTTGCTCTAAGTGTATGGACTTGTTTCTGTATTCTCTATTCTGTTACATTGGTCTGTATATCTGTTTGTGCAAATAATTTGTTGTTATTATTACTTTAGCTCTGTAGTATAATTTAAAGTCAGGCACTTCAATGCCTCCTGCATGGTTCTTATTGCTGAGAATTACTTTGGCTATTCTAGGTCTTTTGTTCTTTCATGTGAAACTTAGGACTGATTTTTATACTCAGAGAATGACATTGGCATTTTGATAGGGATTGCAGTGACTCTGGAGGTCACTTTTGGTAGAATGGCCATTTTGATAATATTAATTCTGCCTGTGCAAGAGTATGAGATTTCTTTCCATCTTCTGAGATCTTTCTAATTTCTTTCTATAATGTTTTATAATTTTCATAGTAGAGGTCTTTGAGCTCCTTGGCTGGATTTATTCCAAGGTATTTTATTGTTTTTGAGGTTATTGTGAATGGAATTCTTTTGCACTAGACTTATGGTTGGTATATAGAAAAACTGCTGATTTTTAAGATTTATTTTGTATTCTAATACCTTGTGGAATTTGTTGATAAGCTCTAGAAGTATTTTGTTTGAGTTTTTTAGGTCTTCAAGGTGTCAGATCATGTCATCTGCCAAAAGAGATGACTTCACTTCTTCTTTTCCTACTTGTATTCCTTTGATTTCTTTCTCTTTTTTTTTTGAACCAGGGGATGAAATTTTATTTTGAAATCTGAAATGCTGTGTAGGCATATAAGATATGAATTGGTAGTTGTTTCACAACAGCTTCCATTGGATATGGTTTATTTGTAGTCCATCCTCTTTTCAGGGATCCAAGCGAGTGTTAACGCACTAAAGCGTAAGGCATATCATTTACGTTTTTAGGCCAGTATTAAGGGAAAGTGACCATAACTTTCAAGAGTTCTTAAGACTGGAATGGACTTTATGCCTCTGCTCCTGGAGAAAACTCAATTTTAATATTTCATTGGAATATGAGAAACTTTCCCACTCTCAAGACTTGAATACTTCTGAAATAGAAAAATACCTTAAAAAAACAAAAGAAGAAGAGTCTGGTTTTAAGATTGAGAACTCTTTTTTTTTTTTTGCTGAATAAAGTACATATTTTAATAACAATGCATACATTTTGGTTAATTAATTGAAACAAATGTACCATACTAACATGAGATGTCAGTAATAGGAGAATCTGGGTATTGGGTACATGAGAATTACTTGTGCTGCTTTTTTTTTTTAATAATAATTGGTGCATTGTAATCATACATTTTTGTTAGCTACAAGCTGATAAAGGCATATATGCCCACATTTCTCATTTAACCTCTTCCCCAATTCCCACACCACTCCCTCATCCCCCCTCCATCTCAAGTTCAGTTTAGTGAGTGACCTTGATATATTTGTGAAAGTACATCATGTACATTAGGGTGTCTTTCCCCCCCATCCATTCCCCTCACTTAAGTCAACTTCTTTGCTCATCTGAAAAAAGATTTCTCCTTTTTCATCTGGAGACTCTCCTATGCCCCATCTTCTCCCTAGCATCCACATATTAGGGAGAACATATGCTTTTTTACTCTTTGTGATTGACTAATCTCACTTAACATAATGTTTTCCAGTTGTGACCATTTTCCTGCAAATAACATGATTTTGTTCTTCTTTATGGCTGAGTAATATTCCATTGTGTATATATCCCATAGTTTTGTAAACCATTCATCTGTCGATGGACATCTTGGCTGTTTCCATAGTTTGGCAATTGTGAATTGTGCAGCTATAAACATAGATACACATGCGTTGGTCTGATAGTTTGGTTTCCATTCTTTTGGGTAGATACCCAGAAGTGGTATTGCTGGATCATATGGTAGGTACATTCCCATTCATCTTAGGATTTTCCATACTGTTTTCCAAAGTGGTTGCACTAATTTGCAATCCCACCAACAATGTATTAGAGTTCCCACTTCTCCACACCCTCGCCAGCATTTGTTGTTGTTCATGTTTTTTATGATTGCCATTCTGATTGGAGTTAGGTGAAATCTTGCCTTATTACTCTGGCTAGTCTCAAGTATTATACTGAAAAGGTGATAGTGGGCATTCTGGTCTTGTTCCTGATTTTAAAGAGAATTCTCACAGTTTTTCCCCATTCACTGTGATGTTGACTTTGGGTTTATTATATATTGACTTTATGAGACTGAGGTAAGTTCCTTCTATTTTGACTTTCTTCAGTGTTTTTTTAAAACATATATAGAGGTTGCAAATGAATGACATAAATAGATTTGCATATTTGAAACCAGCCTTGCTTCCCTGGAATGAAACCAACTTGGCCATGATGTACAATTTTTTTGATATGATTTTGAATGTGTATCACTAGTACTTTGTTTAAAATGTTTACATCTATGTTCATCATGCATATTGGTCTGTAATTTCTTTTTTTGAAGAATATTTATTCAGTTCTAGTATCACAATGATACTACCCTTGTATAAGGAGTTTGAAAGATTGATAGATCTTTCTATTTCAAAGACAAATTTGTGAAGTTATTTGGTTTAGTTCTTCTATAATGGTTTTGTATAATTCAGCTGGAAATCTGTCTGGACCTGTACTTTACTTTGTTAGAAGGCTTTTTATTGCTATATCTATCTCTTTGCTTGCTATTAGCAAGTTTTGGGTTTTATATCCTCTTGATACAATTAGGTAGGGTGTATGTGTCTAAGTCTGTTGATTTCTTTTATGTTTTCCAGTTTATGGGAGTATAAATTTTCAAAATAGTTTCTTAAGATCCTTTTAATTTCCTCATTGTTTGTGGTGATGTCTTCTTTTTATTTCTTACCTTAGTAATTTTGTTAGATTCTCTCTTTCTTTGGTTAAGTTGGCTAAGGTTTATCAAACTTGTTTGCCTTTTGAAAGAACCAGGTTTTTGTTCTGTTGATCTTTTGTTTTGTCGTTTGTTGTTGTTCTCTATTTTGTTCATTTATGCTCTGTTTTTAACTATTTCCTACCTTCTACTGGCTTTCAAATTGGTCTTTTTCTGCTTGTTTTGAGGTTCTTAATGTGTATCATTAGGTCATTTATTTGGTGAGTTTCTGTTTTTCTTATGTGAGCACTGAGTGCTATAATTTTTCCTTTTAAAACTGTCAAAGCGTCCCATAGATTTTGGTAGGTTATATCTCTATTTTCTATTCATTCTAGGATTTTTTATTTCTCCCCATATTTCTTCTATAATCCAGTCCTGATTCAAAAGTGTATCATTCAAAGTCCATGTATTTATGTCATTTCTTTTGGTCTCCCAGTTGTTGATTTCTACTTTCATCCCACTATGATTTGAAAATGTGCAAGGATTATATTTTCTTAATTTATTGATACTTACTTTGTGACCAAGAATATGGCTGTTTTGGAAAAGGTTCCATGAGCACCTGAGAAGAATATGTATTCAGCTGTTGTTAGTTTGAATATTCTGTATATTTCTATTAGGTCAATTTGGCTTATAGTGTTCTTTTGATTTGAAGAGTCTTTACTCATCTTTTGTCTGGAAGATAGATCTAGTGATGTGAGAGGTATGTTGAATTTTCCTAATATCATTATATTCTGGTCTACCTGAGACCTAATATCATGAAGAGTTTATTTTATAAAAGTGGGTGCACACACATTTGGGGCATAAATATTTACTACAATCATACCTTCTTGTTGGATTGTTCTTTTCACTAGTAAGAAGTGACTTACTTTGTCTCTTCAGATAACTTTTGGCTTTAAGTCTTTTTTCTTGGATATGAAAGTTGGTATTCCTGCTTGTTTGGGGGCTCCATCTGCATGGAGTATCTTTTTCCATCATTTCACCTTTAGTCTACAAGTATCTTTGCCTGAAAGGTGAGTTTCTTGCAGCAGCATATGGTTAGATTTTGTACTTTACTTCACATTGCCAGTCTATGCCTTGTAATTCAGTAGTTTAGAACTTTGACATTCAATTATACTTGAGAGATGATTTATGTTTCTTGTCCTTTCTATTTGATATAATGTTATTTTTCTTTCTCTTGGTTGCTCACTTGTTGAAATTCACTTCTTCTCTAGTTCTGGAATTTCTTTTTATTTTTTTCTCTTCTATGTTTTATTTCTTCAAGTATTTTGCTTAGTGTAAGCATGATAGTCATGAATTATTTTAGTTTCTGCTTATCTTGGAAGGTTTTTATTTCTCTGTCAATTTTGAAAGATATCTTTATTAGATATAGCAGCAGTTTTGGAAGTTGTTTTCTTTCAGGATCTGGAGTACATCATATCAGTTCCTCCTGGCTTTTATGATTTGATTTGAGAAGTCTGTAGTATTTTTTATTGTTTTGCCCTTGCTTGTTACCTGTTTTTGCTCTCTATGTATTTAAGATTCTTTCTTTGACATCAATGTTAGCCATTTTAATTATTATATGATGTGGAGGACTTTTTGATTTTATCTAATTGGGGTTCTGAATATTTGCTGCATGTGGATGTCCAAGTTGTGTTCTATGTTTGGGTAACTCTCAGACATTATTTCTCTGAAGAGATTTCTAATGCTCTTAGTTTGTGCTTCTAGGCATTCTTTAATGCTTATTATTTGTAGGTTAAGCCAATTCATATATCCCATATGTCTTGAATATTCTTGTTTTGTTGTTGTATTGTCTTCTCTATATTGTTGATTATGTGATCAATTTTGAATGACCTGTCTGCTAAGAATGAGACTCTGTTTTCTATGTGGCCTAGTTTGCCAGAGGCCATTTCTATTGAAGTCTTTAATTCATTTATTGTCTTCTTTCACTCAGCACCTCTTTTTGATTCTTACTTAGGGCCTCATTTCCCTATTCATATGCTCTTTCATTAACTGTACACTTTCTCTAATTTCATTTCTAAGGACTTTGTTCATATTGAAAATCAAAATTCTGAATGCGCCTTCTAGAACTTTCTGCAGCTGAGTATTGATGAATTCCTTTGTTGTTGAGCTATGGGAGTTTATTGTTTCCTCATTGGCCTTTGTTCTCATGTTTTCAGAATTCTCAAGTTTGCATCTTTTTTTTGTCTTGGCATCCTCTTTCTCTTTATGTGGGAGTCCTCTGTCTATTTAATTAATATCCCTTTAGAGTAAGTCATAAACTGGTGGTATATATTTGCCTCAGTGAATCTGTCTCATATAATTAGACTTTTGAGTTAGTTCCCTAGAATCTCTTTTACCAGGATATAGTTTTTTACTGCAGGCAAGAAGAAGTCTCTGAGGCTGCAGGCCTCCATCCTCTCCAGGCCTAAACTCAGCAGGCCCAGAGACTATAATGTTCCATTCAGATCCTGTGGCCTGCTGGCTGAGATTTAATGCCCCAAGGACACCATCACATCTTTGCTGGTTGCAAATCCATGAACGTAGGTGGGGTGGTGGCATCTGACATCTGTGGTCTCTGGGCCCAAGTTCACCGTGGCTAGAGATTATAAAGCTTCTATGCTTGTGGCCAGCTGATCTTTGACACCACCACTGATCTGCTGGTTGTGATCACCTGGAGACCAGTCACCTACTAGCATGTGTTTTCTCCACCAAAAACTCTGCTGGCCAAGAGAGTGTTGGGTTTCCAACCTGCAGTGTGGCTATGTAAACAAATTGCCCCAGAAACACTGCTGTTGCTCCATCAACTACAATCACATGAAACTCTCTGGGCCATGGCCTTTTGTCTCCATTTTTTTAGAGTCAAAATTCCAGCAAGAACAGATTGTACTGTTCTGAATCTGGGGCTTGGGTAGCTGAGTTATTTAGCCAGAGATGCACTGCTGCTTCTCTGGACAGCAATAATGTGAGACCTTGCTAGTCACTGGCTTTGGTACTCATGGTACTCAAACACACCCTGGTGAGAGTTGATAGCCTTCCAAGCCTGCAGCATGGTTGACTGAGTTATTTTACCCTCTACTCTTTGTACTGCCTCTAATACAACTACATTTCAACCATATTGCTTCTATTGAAGTCTGGTTTTCTTTTCCCAGGAAGCTATCTTCCTGCTGACTGAGTTCTGACTCTCAGAGCTGCCAAAACATGTTGCCTTCCCCCTATTTTATCATCTTTAATCCTGAATTATTTAGTATTTAATATTACCAAGTATGGTGGTGCATGCCTATAATTAAAGGTACTTTGGTGGTTGCTACAGAGTTGGAAGTTCAAGGCCAGCCTGGGAAACTTAGCAAAACTCCATGACAGTCTTCCAAATTATTCTCCTCTGGATATCAGTGGGTAAGGTAATCACAATACGTATTCAGAAAAATCTACATTTTACTCCTTTGTCCTTTTTATTGTTTTTGCTAGCAATTAATACCATTAAAAAGATACTCATTCACAAATGCCAAGTTCAGCATAAAAGCAGATGATTCCAAACAGATCTTTTCTATAAGACTGTCTCCAGTTAGTTCTCAAAGTGCCCAATTGTTTGGTGAAGATACAATCCAGGTGCAGAGCAGAGTGAGAAAATACTAGGAGAAAAAAGAGGCAGAAAGAAAAGGAGAGTCTGAGAGAGGAGAGAGCAGAAAAAGGGAGGATAAATTAAATTTTTTTTAAAAAAAATGACAGAAGAAAGCCAATAATTGAGGAAGTCTGTGAGCTCTATGATAAGAATCAGAGTCTTGTTTGTGACTCTTCTGGATATATATAGACTTTCAAATTCTCCTAGTCCCAAAGTAAAATTTTCAAATCCAAGATGCAGCCATAAGAAAGAATCCCATGTATATATCTCATGTGTCTTGCAATAACAGATCTGATGAAGTGTTCCTGGTACAATACTATCATGTCTAAGTACAAAACCCTTGCTGTTTGGGAAGATGTCTCCTAGGTCTTAGCTTTCTTTTGCATTTCAGCAACGTCCACAAGTGGTTTTTTTCAAGAGAGTGGGGGGAAAATAGCTTTGCATTTGTCTGGAATGATGTTAATTATGATAGAAAATGACAAGTGAACCATGAATAGCACACAGGGTCTTGATTAATAGGCACAATTCACTCAAAGTGCCCCAAAGAAGAATGAATGAACACAAGAAGAGAAACTGCAATGCATAAATGATTCCAGTATTTCTACAAAGTCTGTTCATTTGGTTGAATCTGGAATTGTTTTCAACTGATAACTTTTTGGGAAAAAATTTCCATGTTCATGATATTCAGACTTTCTATGCATGGACTTGCTGTATTTTCATTTCTTTAGGACTACTTTTATGTTTTTCAATAAAGTTTTATCACTTTATCAATAAAGTTCTTACAAAACTTTTTTTATAAAATTATGTCCAGTTTTAAACCTTTTGTTATAAAATTATGTCCAGCTATATATGTAAGGCTTTGATGACACTAGTAAATAATTTTTTTTGTTGTTACACTTTAAAATTTGTTGCTGATACACTATGGTCTGAATGTGTCAAATAAAGATCATGTTTTGTAAACAATATGCAATACAACACTTGAGAGGTGGGATCTTTGAGAGGTGATTATAAGCCCAGCATGGTAGCCTATGCCTGTAATCTCAGTACTTGAGAGGCTGAGACAGGAGGATCACAAGTTCAAGGCCAACCTATGGAACCTCAGTGGTAGAGCAACTTGAGTTAAATCTCTGCACCACCAAGGGGGAAAAAAAGAGGTGATTATGTGATAAGGTCTCTGCCTCATGGAAAGAAAAATGCCACTTTTGAGGGAATGGATTATTTAACATGCGAATGTGTTACTAATAAAGTTTGTGTTCAGGCCCTGTTCCTTCCCTTTCTTTAACACTTTCTTGCATTTTTGTCTTCTACCATGGGATAACTGAGATAAGAGGTATCTTGCCACATATAGGCTCCTTAAGGCTGGACTTCCTAGATAGCCAGAATTGTAATAAATAAATATTTTCAATAAATTACTCAGCCTAGATCTCAGGTATTCTGTCATAGAAAAAGAAAACAGACTAAGACAAGAATATAATTGTTTTACTTTTTATATTAGAGATGTTTAACTGTTTTTATCTTTGCTCAGTGAGGGATAATTCTTCTCATCTGACTTACCAGAAGAGGAATTTTCCCTTAAAACTCCTTATCCCTATGTCAGCAGTTAATTTTATAATGGAGTATACAGAATTAGCTTTTAAGGGATGACAGATATTGGAATGATTTTCCATTAGTCATATCCTACCAAAAGTCCTAAACAGAGCTGCATCCCATCTTTACCTTTTTATCCTCTTCTGTGTCCTGACCACTGAATGGCCACTGCGTTTAAGCAGGAAACTCAAACTTTTCTTTATATGAACCCTCTAGACAAGAGAGTGAAGGATGAGACAAGAAGTAAAAGTAGGCTCCTATGAATCTTACTTTTAACCATGAAAACCCGTTTGTAACAAAGCAGGTATTCTTAATTCCATTAACTTACTTGATTCTCCCAATTGATTCAAAAATTGTACTTCACAAACACTAAGAACTCTAGAAATTTGTCACATGATTTTCCTATTTAGATAATCTGTCATTAATTTTCAACTTATTTCCTTTTAGATCTCTGTACATTTTACTTATTCTTCTTCTCTGGCTGAGATTTTAGGGGAATTATTAAAACAACTAATTAGGAGAATCTTCTATGTAATTTTCCTAACTTAAAGCAAATGTTCTAATATTTCTCATTAATTATGAGACTCGCTATTAGTTTAACTTGAATATTTTAAAGAAGTTCCTGCTACTTCCCGATCTAGAAAGTAATCAACTTTGAACACTGTTGAATATTTCCAATTGTGTTCATTTGCATTGCCATGTGGAAATTCATGTTTAAAGCTTTAATATGGGGAGTTATAATATAGAATACTCAATTGTTAAATTAATTTTATTCTTGGAATAAAGCCTATGTCATTAGGATGTATTTTACAATAATGACTGCATTCAGTTTATCCAAGTATATTTAGAATTTTTGGATCCATATATGATCACAATTATCCTCCACATCCCTCACTTACTTTATAACAACCAATTCTCTGTAGTACTAACTTGTTTCACAAGACTGACATTAATCTCTTCTGAAGGCAACACTTATCTGACCTAATTACCTCCTTCTAGGCCCCACATCTTGAAGATTCCACCACTTTATAACACTGCCATATTGGTACCAACACTCTAGTACATGAGCAACATCACTGGACATAATACAGGATGATATTACTAAAGCCAACCTAGAGTTTTTTTTCAAACTTAACTTATAATGGGCCCTGAAAATTTTCTATATTATTTTAAGCTGATTTTCAATCATCACTTTCTGCAATTAATACAGATGTCAGAATAAAAGCAATGAAATTATTTCCATTGAAAAGCATGCGACAATTTTAAAACATACTCCACAATTATTTTGAAATGCTTACTGTCTAATGCAGTGATCTATGTCCCCTCATCTCAAATATGAGCCCTGTGACCGATTGACCAGTAGAATATAATAGAAGTCAGACTAGACCCGTATCCAGGTCATAGAATTGAAAAATAAAACAAAATCAAATAAGCAAACAAAAATGGTAGCATCCACTTTCTATCTCTTGGTGTACTTTGTCATCAAACCCTGACATCATTCTGTGAAGAAGTTCAAGTTTTTCAGAAAAGCCTATAATTCTGGACCTCAATCTCTTTGAAGTCTTCTTCAGTCAAAAGCAACTTGTACCCCAGGTGAGTGAGTCATCTTAGAAGTATTATATTTCAGTCCCCAGTCAAGTCATCCCCCGACACTGTGTAATGCTAGCATAAATCTTCCTCATTGAGTCCTACAGCTATGGGAACTAAACAAATTATCATTTTAAGATAAAAAAAAGTATTGTTAAGAAAATGAAGAGGAAACACTAAAAGTCAATAATAAATGCTTGCAAATAATATACCAAGA
Organism: Graphiurus murinus; assembly: GCA_004027655.1. NCBI lineage: Eukaryota > Metazoa > Chordata > Mammalia > Rodentia > Gliridae > Graphiurus > Graphiurus murinus. The sequence goes on from PVLC010028301.1 coordinate 12,163, forward strand.
AAGGATTTGTATTCAGACTACATAAAACCATACAAAAACAAATAATTTTTAAATGGCAAATAATGACAGACACTTAAGCAAAGAAGGAATATGGAAAGCAAACAGGCACATGGAAATATACTCCACATTTTAAATTATTAGGAAAATTAATATCACAGTGAGATAACATTATGCAACTATTAGAATATATGAAATAAAATATAACTAATTACCAAAAGCAATAATTTCAAAGGCTGATAAGAAAAAGACCAATAACTGTTTAAACTCTGGAGTAAGTTATCTTCTTCTGAAAAGTACTGATTCTGGTTTTGACTTGCAGAATTCTACCTCCATGTGATCAACAGCTCAAATGTTAGGGTTTTTCTTTGTTCTGCTTTTGCCTTAGCTGAGTTGAGTTGGAGGCTATCCTCCACAGCATGATTTAGGAGTCACAAAGACTGGGCAAAGTTCAGATGAATTTGTTACTCAGCTTTTCTCTCTCCTTTCTCGGATTCTCCCCTTTACTTTCAAGCTGCTGAAGCTGTGCAAACTAAACGCTGTCTTTGGTCCAAGGTGGTAATATTGTAGGTTTTCAATTCGAATTTTAGTGATCCCAAATCATGAGAATTGGTATTCATCTCTTTTATTAGTAGCCAAATAAAAGAAGAGATTGAGATTATAGCATGCTTTTCTTCTAAATGTTGATCTCTACCCAAAATCCTCTAGCTTTTATTTCCTCATCAGATAGTTTTGTTTTTTTTTTAATTCTGCCCCACTTTTTAAATTATTAACTGCAGAAGGCTTGGTATGATCAGCACTGATTCAGCAATGCCAGAAACTGCTTGTTTCCACCCCTCAGCTTTCCTCAAACTAGTCAGATGACCTCACTGCTTTTAACTCAGGTGCCTGACCTATTCCATAACCTTTTCATGTGAAGGGATTGCGTCTTTTTCAAGTAAAAAGGTCTATTAGGTTCTGAAACCACATATCCATCTTGTATATTTTTTAATTCTTTAGCAATTCTTTCAAAGTCCTTAAAATCTTGTATGAGATTACTTATTTTCTGATATTTCACACTACACTACACAGTCTATTGTTTAAGGACTCTGCTCCTAGAATTCGCCAAGTAATGTGCCCATTTCCAGTGTTTTGCTTATTTATTCTCTACTGAGAATTCTCATTTTGTCAGCCTGGTATAAATCTGTTTAGTTCAGATATAACTGAACTCTACCAAGAATAAAAAAAACTTATGTCATACACACACCTAGTGAATATTCCTTCTTTCTTAAACCAGAACTTACCATGTCTGATGGTTTGTACTGCACATGTCTGTCATCTTCAAGAAGTTGTTCCATTCTTGACTACTTATTATTCTTTGTGACCCAATGGCACATGGCAGACTTTCTGTCACATACTAAGTACTTGAAGAATGAGCATGCCACATGTGTTCCTACACATTTTCTTCCAGAAGCCTTTTGGCTAGATGGTCTTTAATGTTCTTCCCTGCCATAGTTTATGCCTTTTACTAGATACTCTGATATTTCAACTATTGACTTTTAGTCTGCCCTTCTGTTCCTGATATATATATATATTTTTTTTTTTCAATTATGTGCTTACACACACACTAAGCCTCAGAAACAGACCCATATATGATCCTTCTCTGCTTCTGATACATGCCTATTCTTTTAACCTGAAACTCAGCTTTCTGTGTTCCAACAAACTTTTTGTGTAGAATATCTTAACACCTTCTCAAATAAAACAAGAATCTGGAAACTTTGACACAATCATAAAGTATTCTTTCCAACTATCCACAAACAAAGCAACTCATAGTTTCTCCCAGCCAACATGGAGCTTAAAAACGGCTGGTAATTTCTTCATCACGGGGTGGGGTTGGTAAGTCACTCCAGTGTATTAACAAGATTATAGTAATTACCATGCTCAGTCATGTTTGCTCTCTCAGTGGTATTCCCACGTTCATGCAGCCATATGCATCCTAAATTTTCATTGGTGTTCATCAGAGGAATTAATTGAATAATCAGTGCTGTGGATTAGAAAGGCCTGCCTTCGTCATGTTATCATCCAGAAAGTAAAAAAGAAACATAGGTAGTTCATCCCCTGGATGGAAGATTATTCCTATGACACAATTGGATTCAACTGAAAAGTGTGAGCAATAAAGTAATTCTACTTTCTATTAAGTTATTTCAAGAAATGTTTGGCAGGAACACAATAGGGCTTCTTATTAGGGCTTGGGCTGGGAGTCAGGAGAGCAGAAAGAGATTGTAGTAGATTTGGGACTGGGAAGGAGCCAGAGCAGTTGGCAGGACCAGATGGACTGAATTGGTGCCTTCAGTTAGGTGGGGGTCAGCAAATGTCGGAAGAGTCAGTCAGCAAGGCATAACTCCGTAAGACAGAGGGGAAGTTCAGGAAGTAGACCAATTGTAAATATGGTTCCAATTATCCCCCTTCTTTTGTTCACACACCTTGTGATGTGACTTGACGGCTCTTTCTACTCAGGTACCCACCAAAGTGATTGAAAATCATTATGCAATTATCTTTAGAAAATAAAATGTAGTAAAATGAGTGTGCCAGTTCTGTACTAAGTCCCTAAGAAATTATGCATGTTCCTCCTTGCTCTCTTGAAAACTCAACAAGCCACCATGAAAGAAAGAAAGAAAAAAATAAGACTATTCATTTGGATGACAGGAGACATGGTCCACTCACCTCTGGACTTCAGACAACAGTTGCCCAAATTTCAGAGCAGTGAAGCCAATAGAGACAAGCATCCTATCCTGCCAGCTAATCACAGATGTATGGATGAACCAACAAAAGAAGCCAAGCCTGGACCACATCAGGAAAGTCTCCTAGTTGATCTAATAATTAGACATAAATAAGTAAATGATTTTTATACTATGATAACAGTCTACGAGTCTGTTACCTAAAAAAAATGTTGAGATAAAGTAAGAAATAGAAGATAAGTACTGTACATCTAGGCAGAATTTGGAATTCAGAAGAATTTCTAAGTATTAACGAGTAAGATTTGTGAAATTTAATACTAGGACAAGTTTTTTTTTCTTATTCGTTTTGCTTAATTAAGTTAATCACTAGAAGAATTTCTGGTATCAAAAGTGATCATATGCCTACTAGTGAATTCTCTCATTCATGTAGACATAGACAGATGACTTTACTTCTTTATATTGGGCAGAATCAGGGATCCAGCAAGTTCAACTACATGTGTTAAGATGAAACTTTAAAGGCAGTACACAGATGGAAGCCTAGATCAGAGCCAAAAGTCAGGCATCAGGGCAGGTGGAAGCAGGAGAGTTGCTGCAGAAAGATCACTAAACTGTTAGATAAAGTAGCTACGGCTTAGAAGAATGCAGCAAAAATGATAAAGTGAATATTCAGGAATCAGTTCCACATGAATTGAAGACTCACTCATTGGATTTCTTTAACTGAGAACCATATAGGTGTGAAAGAATTATGTAACAAGATTTTAAAATAAAAGCATATTGGTATTCTTGATGAAATTACTGATAATAAAAAAGGCAAAGATGGAAATTCTTTGAGTCTAATTAAATATTAGATACTTTATGGAATGTTATCTTTGCATATAAAGATGACCAAAGGTAACTTTGCCTAGTAATATATGTGAACTGAAGATCTTCATAAGCAATGGTGATTCTTTGTATGTGTTTGTTGTACTGGGGATTGAATCCAGGGACAGTTCATTTGAAACACAGTCTAAGTTGCAGAGGGCCTCACTAAATTGCTGGGTGATGGTTTTATGTTCCACTTAGAAATGTCTATTTGCTGTTCCTTCAGATATATATCAAATACTTGTGAAGACATTATGTAGATGTCCTTGCTGAACATGGAATGATTCGCCCTTGCCTCTATATAGCAAATCTCACTCTTTTTCCTCTCAGAAAGTGATCACTAGCCTTTTCTTACTAATATTGAGATTGATACCACCTCAGTATTCACAGATATTTGTATACATCTCTGTTTCTATAGTAGTTATTCTATAGTAGTTATGAGTCTTCTTTCTCATCTTAAAGAGAAATGCTTCTTCTTATAGGGGGAATTTTTTTTTTGCCACATTATACCCTATATCTATTATCTCCTTACTCCTGATACAAACAATATTTTCTTTCCTCTACTGTTTCTTTTCCCTTTGCCCTCAAATGTGCTGCATAATTCAGGGGAAGGAGAGAGATTACATCATCTAAAAACTGTTGTCTTTGGAATGTCATTTTGCCTTCATGAATCTCTTTATTCATGTATAAATTAGGAGAGGTAGTAATATCTGCATTACATGACACAGGGGTGAGACTCTGCAGGAAAAGAATTGTGCACTCAAAATTTAACAAAGGGTCTTTGTACCAACCAGAGTGTAAGAAAGGGTAAGGAAAGCAAGAGGAAATAGTAAGTCACCTCAGGGCAAAACCAGGAGATAGATGCTCTCTGCCCTGCATGTGAAGGCAGGAGAAAAGCTAAAGGAGCCCCCAGATAGGAGAGTGCTACAGGAGAGAAACAGGTAGCTCCCCACATCCTCAGTGCTCAGCAAGCGGCATCTATCTGGCAAGTGACTATTTGCTTCAGTCCATTCTAGTGACAGAGAGTCACTGACTGCATCCTGCACAAGGACTGCTTTTCACTGCTGCTAAACTCCCAGCACCTCACCCGCTCCCTTTTCTTTTCTAACTCTGCCCATACATATGTATGCATTCCTTTCTTTAAGTCTCTTCCTGTGAAATGTCTGAAAATAAAACATATTGTTAGATTTCTTAAATATGAATTTTTTAATTGGTGCATTGTAATCATACATCTTTGTTAGGTACAAGCTGGTAAAGGCATACATGCACACATTTCTCATTTAACCCTTCCCCACTTCCCGCCCCACTCCCTCGGCTTCCCTCCTTCTCAGGTTCAGATTAGTGATTGACTTTGATATGTTTGTGAAAGTACATCATGTGCATCAGGGTGCCCCCTCATCACCTTCATTTAAATCAACTTCTTTTACTTTTTTTAGGATATTTCTACTTTCCTTATTCTTACCCATCTGAAGCTTTTACTGCTGAAGTTCAACTTCTGTTTGAATTTCACTTTTCTCATGGCTTCTAGACTTTTTCCAACCCTTTTAGGTTTCACAGTTCTACATTAGACTCATTTTCTATCAAATCATTTAAGAATATTTCTCAACTTTTCACTTCTCAAAGTTGAGTATACCCCATGATAAAGGCTCCTCCTCTTTTACTATGCCAAACAGCTCATGAATATTCATAACTACAATTATTCTTTTGAAAATATGATTACTAAATATTTATCTTAAAGATCTACCCTTTATATTTGAATGACAGTCTTCAAATATGATTATAATACAAATTCAAAATTGTCTCTTAGAATACATTAAATTCTAACTTCTTACCACAATGTTAACCTCAAGTTCAACTTATGCCTGTGCAACCTTTTATACTTACTTCTATTATGAGTGACCACATTTTGTTGTAATTTAACTATAATAATATATTTCTTCAATTAGAAGAAAAGGTCTCAAGGCTCTTCTACTTAGGTGTTTCTATGAATAAACACATCCCTCAGCATGTACATATTTAACAAACTCCCTTTCTTCCTCCCTTCCCGCCTTCCTTCCTTCTTTCCTTCCCTCCTTTCTTCCTTCCTTCCCTTTTTCTTTTCTTTTTTATTCATTTTTCGTGTGTGTGTGTGTGTGTGTGTGTGTGTGTGTGTGTGTGTGTGTTATGAATGATTGAATCCAGAGGCATTCTACCTCTGAGCTATACCCCCAGTCCTATTTTTTTTTTTTTTTTTTTTTTAGCAAGGTCTCATTAATTTGCTGAAGGGCTCACTACATTGCTAAAGCTAGCCTTCAACTTATGATCCTCCCATTGCAGTTTTCAAAGTTCTGGGATTACAGGCATGTGCCACTACACACTGCTTACAAATATTTCTCAGATGAACAACTCCAGAACTCACTCATCAATTTACACACAAATGCTATTTCCTAGCAGTTCTTGTTCATATTAATGCCGTCTGTACACACAGACTTGAAATATTGGACTCACTCAAGATAGTTATTATAGATCCAATTAGTCTCTTACTCATATTGACTCATTCTCTTCCCCATTGTGTGTGTGTGTGTGTGCGCGTGCGTGTGTGTGTGTGTGTGTGTGTGTGTGTGTGTGTGCATATGTGCATGTGTGTGGTGCTGGGGATCAACCTTCAAGCCTCTCACTACTAGGCACACACTCAACCACTGAGCAGTGCTTCCAGGCCTTGATCCATTCTTAAATGAGATACTTGTTCTGATTTATTTTTCTTTTCTTGTCATTTCCATTGGCACTGCCAAAGTTTCATATTACAGAATATGTGGACTACTGGTTTAATTATAAGCATTTCTTCTTCATATTTCTCCTGCAAGCATTCTGAAATATCTCCATCTCACATCATTCCAGGATATCAGCTTCTCCAGCAGAGCTCTGAGTGCAGTGAAGACTGACGGACCACTCTGAACCTCAGTCGTGGGGTGAGTCACTTCCTGCTTAAAGACCGAACCAAAAAAAAAAACAAAAAAATCACTCACACACACACACACACACACACACACACACACACACACACACACTCTCCTATTTGAGCAAAAACAACATGATGCATCCTATGTAAAATTGTTGAAATTATTTTCTCCATTCATCCTCTAGCCAATAATAAAATAGGAAGCATAGTTATATGGTTCTGTTGAATGCAATAATTTGTATGCTACATAAATATGCACATACTATGTCTTATCAGGAAATTTTACATTATGCCTTATGTTCAAACAAAATGGTACAGGTCACTATTTAAATTTTTACTTCATCATTAAAACAATCTTATAAATCTCCAAGAATAATTCAAAATAAGGCTTTTACTGAGCATATACTCTATGCCCTGAAATTACTTTTAGACTTTAACAATGTAACATTAACATTATATATATATGAACATGTTTATATATTTTATGGCTGAAGTGTACCCCTATATACATTAATCTATATGATTAGTAGCAAAAGACAATATAGAATTATTTGGCGTTCTAAAATAGAAAAAGTTATTACCTTAAACCCAATACCTAGTACATGATATAAATAATTAGAATTTTAAAAATGTATTATTTACTTGACAACTTCTTTCATATATATATATATATATATATATATATATATATATATATATTTGTTTAAGTCTCTAAATAACAAAAGTACATATAATCCCCTTTGTCACATAATTTAAGTTGATTATCATAAGTTATCTTCTACTGCTAAACATGAGAAATAATAACTCTTTTTTTTATAATTAACACAAGAGCAAGCCACAATCTTTCATTTGTTATAGGGGTATGTCAAGAAATACACATAAAGCAAATCAAATGCTCATTGTTAGGTTGGTACCAGGGACAACCACAGCCGGCGTGAGGGAACTTTGGTGCCACAGGTCAGGAAGGAATGAGTCTTTAGAGACTTTAATGTTTCAGCTGCACATTTTAAAAATACACAGTGTATTATATGAGTGGACAGGGTCAGGATGTACCTGTGTACCTTTTGTCTACTATACGAAATACTAAGTAAGTCAGTTTGGAGTTGAAATTCTGCCAGCACTTGGCTTGCCAAACTATACAAGTTGCATCTGCCAGAGTGGGGGCTTTCTATAATTTTCTATTTTATAATAACCTTTACCCAAACTGTCATAATAAGAGAGATAACACAAATTGACAACATGGACAAGGGAAAGGAGGACACTATTATGAGTCCTACAGATACCGCAAATATGTTGGGAAGATGTCATAAACAAGTTATTATTTTAAAATTAAGATGAAATAGAAAAATTACTTACAAAACCTTATGCAATTCCATTGTGTATATATCCCATAATTTTGTAATCCATTCATGCATTGTAAAAATGTATATAAAAACATACAAATGATATGCAAAATTTGAAAAATTCTGTATTTATTAGACATTGAATTCATGATTAATTCCTTTTTACTATAATAATTCCAGACATATGTGGTCTCATGAGTAAATCTTTTAAATATTTTTATGAAAATAGGCACAAAATTCCTTATCAAACCATTAACAGATCTAATGTTATAAGTCACAAAAAGTATACAACGAAATTGTTTACCTTTCAGTTATGAATATAAGTTTAACATTTGACGGCAAATCAATATATGTTACCCAACAAATTAATTAAAAACAAAGGAAAAACATATGATTTCTTTCAATAGGTGAAGAAAATGGAATGGATTAAAGAATTTTATGAATTAAAAAATTCCTTAATCTAATAAATAATATATGAAAAACCTATAGTAAATACTATATATGCTTGCAGCAAATTTGTAAAGTTTTCTCAATAGAGAAAAAGACAAAACTCCACTGCTGTTAACATTTGAACTAAATATTGTATCTAGATAATTTTTAACAAAATAAAAATAAAAAATACATAAAAATTTTAAAGTATTGTTTTTGCAAGGTTTTAAAAGTAGGTACAAGCCAGGCATGATGAAGAGCACTCCAGTAATCTCAGCATGTGGGAGACTGAGACAGAATATCAATCGTTGATTCCAGGCCAGACTCAGAAATTTAACTAGATCCTTAGCAACTTAGCAAGACCCCATTTCAAAGTAAAATAGAGATGAGGTATAACTTGGAAGTAGAACCACCCTGGGTTTAATCCCCAGTACCATACACACCAAATGGAGGTAAAAAGCTGGGTACAGTGACATATGTCTATAATCCCAGATGATGAGCTAGAAGGACTGCCCAATTCAAGGCCAGACTTAGCAATTTGGCAAGACTCTGTCTCAAGAATTTTAAAAAGTGAAAGTAAGAAAAGTGATGGGAATGTAACTCAGTGATAAAAGACTTCTGGGTTCAATCCCTAGTACTGCCAAAGAAGGAAAAAAAGAAAGAAGGAAGGAAGGAAGGAAGAAAGGAAGGAAGGAAGGAAGGAAGG